>OAMR01000303.1:786548-798104 GCA_900205405.1 Echinochloa crus-galli
GGGGGGGGGGGGGGGAGATCCCCCTAGAAGTTGGAGTTAGGAAGAGGAAGAAAAAGAAGGAGGAGGAGTGAGGAAGAAGAAGAGCCCCCCTAGCTCTCCATCCTGCCTTCCCCACTGTCTCATAGCGAGTTCTATTTTTTTAACTCTCGTTGTTTGAAACTTTGAACTATTATTCAAGCATCTAAATGACTTTAAATAAAAAGTATTTCAACTACAAAGTTGTAATCTCGCTGAAACATGCAATTTTACATAAAATTTATCTCCATCTGAGTATAAATGCAAAAGTTATGGTTTTCCATCTACGACATGAAAATCTACATATATAGATGGGAATATTATCTGTGCTGAATTTATTTTGAGTCGGCGCTGATAGTGAATTATTTGCGCCTACTCTTTTGAAATAATCCTGATAGTATCCATGCCAGCTCTCAACAATCACCGACTGGACAGGCTCGGAGGAGGGTTTCTAATATCCCATTTGACTACGTGATACGTCAAAATCAACCAGCATCATCCATTGCGCCTCTTACAATAATGTAATCAACCTGCAATTCTGCATCTAGCCATGTTGCCAAAAGTAAATGTTTTTTCTTGACACAACGTCAGAGCAGCTGAAATCAGAAGCTCAAGTCCTGATTAAACGAAGCATCAAACGTCCACGTTAAAGTAATAGAATATGTGCATGTAATGAGTTTCAGCAGCGTGTAACTTCCCCTTGGTCCGTCATGCAGGCTACGTATGTGATACAACATTTGACCAGGTGACATGTCAAAATTTACCAGCACCAGCATGATCTATTCTACCTTAATTATATACCAATCTCCGTATCATTAATCTGAACCCACAAAAAGCTACCTAGATTCTCCCCCGCAGTCTCCCTGCTGTAAAGTAAATAAAATGTCAAAATGCACCGTAAACTACTTCCATGTGATGTGTGCCATGCATTCTCGCATCTAGCTATAGGTGCCAAAAAAGTCAGGATTATATCTCTTTGTTTCTAAAGATAAGTCAGGTCCTCTGTTTTTTTTATGCTGCCACTGAAACAAAGTCAAAGCAGCTGAAGCAACTACATCTTCCAATTATATTGCAAATCGCCCATACCTGATTAAATAAAAATGCAAGTAGAATGAAGCATCAAATAAACAGACATCTTGTACTGTACGGTGTCTACCACAGGGAGGACTAGCTCCCTACATACGTAGGCGTCTAAGCGAGGGAGTCAGCGTTTGACTTAACGTTTTTGTTGGTAGAGGTTAGTGGGTAGAGGGCAGAGAAAGTCTTTGCCATTTTGTAGCCAACCAGTGTAGTTTTGTTTGTTCTGTGTGCGGTTAAAAGGTAGGATAGAATCTGGTTTATTTTATTCTCACTAACTGCACATTGATCTAGTTTATTTAGTAACTGAAAATATAGTTGATTAGATGACATCCAAAACGTGATGATGATGCAGATAACAACGACTTTGACCGGATCACCTTCTATTTATCCATATTCTATTGACTGCTGCTTTCTGCCGCCGCTACGGCCTTGAGATTGTATCTCTTCCAAGTCGTGAGTCGTGACAACGAGTTGTTGACATCGGAGTTAGAAGGAAGTTTACTAATCAAATCAAATGCATGGTTTATGACGGAACATCTTAATTATACACAGACATAGTAGCTTCTTGATTATATCCACAAGTGGACGTAATACTTTCCCTGACTGTGCATGCATGGCGTATGCAAATTGAAAGTGAGTCAAAGTTGCAGTTGTTTGAATCAAACGTGATTAATTAAGTTATGATTCATGAATTGTCAACTGGTGTCATCTGGTCTTTGCGTCCACCGTACCGTCTCGGTAACCTCTCTTTTCCTTGATTGGAAGCTTAGGGTTCCACGCATGGTAACAACTAAAAGCGCCGTGGTGAACACCGTTTCTGTTCATCTCAAATAAAATTGTAAAAAGCACACATTCAGACCTTCACATTAGCAAGAATGATACCACTAGTGGAAAATGGGGACTTTAATCCGAGTTTCCAAACCCCTTTGGTCCCGGTTTTGGTAGGTGTGATGTTTTCCCTTTATTGTAACCCGTGAAGGCCCTTTAGTCCCCGATGGTAGTTTCAACTGGGACCAATAGTCCCGGTTGAAGCCTCCAACCGGGACTAATGCCTAAGACCCTTTATTCTCGGATTGAGCTTCCAACCAGGACTAAAGGGTCACTTTTTAGTCCTGATTGGTGTTACCAACCCGGACTAAAAGTTCTTAGAGGCTTCGAAAAATACCAACCGGGACTAATACTACGTTAGTTTTGGATCTAAATCTATCCGGGACAGATGGTGTTGGATGGAAGTCATTTCTCTACTAGTGTACACAACAAATGAGACGCGGACGCGGTCTGACAAGCATGACAATTCAAAATCCCACAAGAATAATGACTTCTATTTTCGTTGACAATAATATGTTATGATGATCCTTGCGACAAGCTAGGCAGTGATTGGTGGCGCCGAAAACATCAGGTAGGATTGCAGATCGAGCCGCATAAAGCTGACCTCCAAAAATCAAATGTAATTACGCAGATAACTACAACTTTGACCTGACCATGCATGTTCAGAAAATCTTTCATATATTTCTCCCGTAGAGTATGCTGCTTCCTGACGACGCTACCATGTGTGCCCTACTATATATATTCGGCTCAAACATATATCCTTGCCATTGTACACACGTACACAACTACATACATATAACAAACTTCACATAGCAAAACAAACTAACAATCCATTGGCTCAAAGCTGCAAATTAAACAATGGAGCGCCGGAGCTCCGCCACCGCAGCAGCCTTCGTCGTCGCTGCCTCCATCTTCCTCTCCGTGACGGCCATTCCGCCGTCGGCATCTGTCGAGTACACGTTCGTGGTGAGCCAGGTGAATATGACACACCTGTGCAACGAGACGCTGGTGACAGTGGTGAACGGGCAGCTTCCTGGGCCGGCAATAGAGGTCACCGAGGGAGACTCTGTGACCGTGCATGTTGTCAACAAGTCGCCCAACAACTTAACAATCCACTGGTAACTCTCAATTAAAACTCATATATATTTTATGAGACGTTTTGTTCTCGATCATTTCAATTGTTTTCATCCTACATATGTACAGGCATGGAGTTTTTCAGCTGCTAAACTGTTGGAACGACGGGGTGCCGATGATCACCCAGCGCCCCATCCCACCCAACCACAACTTCACCTACCGGTTCGACGTCGCCGGGCAGGAAGGCACCCTGTGGTGGCACGCTCACGACGCCTTCCTCCGGGCAACCCTGCACGGCGCCTTGATCATACGGCCCAGACACGCCAGCTCCTATCCGTTTCCTAAGCCTCACAAGGAGATCCCCATTGTCATAGGGGAGTGGTGGCAGACAGACCTTGCTTTGGTTGACAGGAATTTTACCAATGGTTTCTATGATGAATTCTCTAGTGGCTCCACGATCAACGGCAAGCTTGGAGATCTCTTCAATTGCTCGGGTAATAATAAACTCTCTAGCTAGTACTACATCAACCGCTCGTCTTATTCAAAAAATTTATGAAAATATTTATTAATAAAGCAAGCCGCCGTAAAAAATATGATAATTTACACAAAGTTTTGAATATCAAACTTAGAGTCAAAAAAGTCAAACGATCTATAATTTAAAACGGAGGGGGTATTGTTTTGAGGTTACATATTTATTTTTATTGACTGGAGAAGTTTTCAACTATGAATTGAATTGAAGGCGTCGCGGAAGATGGCTACCTGCTGGACGTGGAGCCCGGCAAGACGTACCTCCTGCGAATAATCAACGCGGCGCTCTTCTCCGAGTACTTCCTCAAGATCGCCGGCCACAAATTCACGGTGGTCGCCGCCGACGCCAACTACGTCACCCCCTACACCACGGACCTCATCGCCATCGCGCCCGGCGAGACGCTGGACGCCCTGCTCGTCGCCGACGCCGCCCCCGGCATCTACTACATGGTGGCGGTGCCCATCCAGGCGCCGCTCCCCGACACCCAGACACCGGAGTTCACCACCAGAGCCACCGTGCAGTACACCACCACCGCCACCAGCAGCACAGCACCTGCGACGGCGGCGGCGCCGGAGATGCCTGATCAGCACGACACCATCAAGTCCTTCTACTTCCACGGCAACCTCACCGCCTGCGCCGCCGCCGGCGAGCACCGCCGGCGCGTGCGACGAGCACCTGTACGTCACGCTCGGCCTGGCTCCATCTGCCGGCGCGGCGGCGTGTCCTGCAAGAGGGGCGACAGCCCGGAGAGCATGGTGGTGGCGAACATGAACAACGTCTCCTTCGTCGTCCCCGCCGCCGCGGCGGCGCCGCGCTCCTCGAGGCGCACTACTACCACCACGACCGCAGCGCGCCAGCGACGAGGTGCTCGGCGCGCGGCCGCCGAGGGAGTTCAACTACACCGACGGCGCCCTGACACCGTTCGGGCCCGAGGAGATGAGGCTGGAGCCGACGTCGAGGGCGACGACGGTGCGGCGGTTCCGGCACGGCGCCGCCGTGGAGGTGGTGTTCCAGAGCACGGCGATGCTGCAGGGAGACTCCAACCCGATGCACCTGCACGGCCACGACATGTTCGTGCTCGCGCAGGGGCTCGGCAACTACAACGCTTCTAGGGATGTGGCCAGGTACAACCTGGTGAACCCACCCAAGAAGAACACCGTCCTTGTACCAAATCTTGGGTGGGCAGCCGTCCGATTTGTCGCGGATAATCCAGGTGCGTATTATCGTCTTGTTCAAAATATATAGCATTTCTTTGAAAGGTAGATGCTATGAAGCAGACACTCAGTGAGATCAAATTAATTATATATGTCTGCAATAGAAATTTACCCTTATTATTCATTTTATTAATAGTTTCTAGAAAGGAATGCAATTAAGGTACCATGCATCTAATATCATGGCTAAACGAGCAAACAAAAATAAAACTAGATATGAATTCATAGATTTTTCCTTAGATGGATTCCACAGTTTTTTTTTTGAGAACAGATGGATTCCACAGTTGGACTAGCTCCGGGATCTAATACATGCATGTTTTGTTTTATGGTGCACAGGGGCATGGTACATACATTGCCACTTTGAGTTCCATTTGGCTATGGGTATGGCTGCAGTCTTCATTGTGGAGGATGGGCCAACAGTGGATACATCCCTCCCTCCACCGCCAGCAAATTTCTTCAACAAGCAGCCATAGCGATAGCATCGTGCCAAACTAAGAAAAATGAAATTTGACGAGACAAAGAGTCTAACAGTTAAAAGTTTCAACCATTAGTAATTTCCCAATGAACTAAACATAAACTTATGAATCATACCTGTGTGCTTTTCATATAGCTTGCCTAAGTATTAAGTGTTAGGGTGTTGTGCCAAGAAAAATCTTGATACAGAACTGCGTTTCTATATACAAGGATATATATGCAGCTCTCAGGGGTTCAGAAGTGCAGGGTGTGCATGTGTGCATTTTAAAAAGTCAATATGTGTGCTTATTTTTTAGCATTTGCGTCTGTAATGTGTTTATAATAAAATAAATAAAACAAATAGTTGCTACAATGTTATCTAAAATTACTTGAATGTCATTAAGGAGAGAACACTCTGTCCCTGGGCGCTATACGCACTGGCGGACCCAGGTATTCAACTTTGAGTGTACATGGATATTAGCAAACCAAACAACCATTGCATATAAAAAAAATAAGAGCTCATGCAAACAAAGGGTACATGCTATTGTATAAATAGTAATCCATTTTTCATGAAATAATTTGATAATTCTCAATAAAAAAGATTACAAATTCACTCAACGAGGCGGCTTTTGGAAACGGGCCGGGAGATGATCTCTTCGTCAGCAACACATAGGAAAAATTCCTTCTCAATAAATGTAATCAAGCAATCATTTAAGTATTGATCGCCATGCTATTTCTAAGCTTGTTCTGCAGAAAATTCATAGCCGAAAACACGCTTCCAATACTTGCAGTTGCAACTGGTAGCAGTAACACTAATTTTGGAAGCTTGTACACATATGGGTGTATGTTATGCCTATCTGTTGCAACAAGAACAATAATGAAAATTACATCAATCATACATGTGGTCTCTACATCATTAAGCATGCTATTGTAACCGAAAGACTGATTGAAGTAGGATAGCACACCTGCCCTCCAAGCCGCCATCAGTCAAAGGACTGATTGAAGTAGGATAGTCAGATCTAAATGATAAAATTTTTTTGGGCAGCAGGCTCTGTCCAAGCAGTGCTCGAACCTGGAGTCCCGCTAATTTCGTTCCTGGATCCATGATAATTTGGACTTATCAGCCGGGAAAGAAATTCAGTTCTCTAGTAGAGTCGAGAAGGCCACCATCTGACGGGCAGGATCATGAGGGGAACCCAATGGTTTTCTTTGATTTTATTCCAGTAATGACAAATTATAAAGAAGGCGGTTACAACTTACAACACATATTCAACACATTGCTTGCTTTAGTGCCCAGAGCTAGGGAAACACACGATGGATCGAAACTAGCGTGGCGGAAATTATTATTCCAATTATTATTCATGACAGGCAGCAGCAGGCAGGAGTTATGATAATGGCTGCTGCTACTTGGTGTACTCGATGGCCCAGAAGTTGGCGTAGATGTAGGTGGACTTGACGCTGGTAAAGCCGGCGCCCTTGGCGAGCTGCACAAACTCGCTCTCGTACCTCTCCTTGCCGTCAGGGCTGTAGGCGAGCAGGCAGACATCGACGCCGATCAACCCCTGCGCGCTGTTTGTCGCATCCGGTTTCACCGGCAGGATGCACTCGACGCTGATGAGCTTGCCATGCGGCGGCAGCGCGTCGTAGCAGTTCTTGAGCAGCGTGGCACAGTGGTCATCGCCCCAGCAGTTGAGGATCCACTTCATGAGGATGGCGTCCCCGGAGGGCACCTTGTGGAACATGTCGCCTCCCACGTGCTGCACCTGCACGCCAGGGTAGGCCGGTGCCTCTGACCGAAGCTTGCACGCGGGGTTTGATGGTTGGGCCACAAAACCATCGGAGGAGGGTTTTCCGGTTTGGGCCTCAAAACCGAGCCCGAAGGCCCAACGTGACGGAGACGGTGATCCGAGCGCGTTCGGGAAGCTTCGAAGCGGGGGACACGCGGCGGGATCCGGGAGCTTGCGTCGGAGGGAAGCAAGACCGGATGGACGGCGTGCCTGGCCGGGAGAAATATCTGCCTTATTCCAAAATTGCCCCTGAGGGGTGTGTATCTTGTTTTATGTCTGTAGGTGTAGTCTTGGTTTTGGATTTGTTTGTGGGGATCATGGATGAGTGCCTTGCGCCTCTTTGTGTATGATCTTGCCCCCTCAAACGCCGGGAATCGGCCTCGATTTGATGATTTTGGGATGAACTCGTGGTAGGTGGCTTGTTCCATGTGATCCACGATTTCTCGATTTGTAGTGCTTTAGAGGCCGAGATTTTTGGGGCATATCTTCACCCTAGAGTGCTAATCAGTTTCCCAAAGTTTCGTCTCAAGAGCTCTAGCCGTTTGGGAGATCCGGAGATGGATTTGGGAGGAGATTTCTGCGAGTTCCTGTAGTTGTTCTTCCTGTTCGTCCGTCGGGCCTCGCGGACGGTCCGCACGATCTTGGCGGACGGTCCGCCGTGTTCCCGGACGGTCCGCATGTGATTGGCGGACGGTCCGAGAAGTGGCTGTAGCTTCTGTGTCTCTGTTTCCTTGACGGACGGTCCGACTTGCTCTCCCGGACGGTCCGCGACACTGGCGGACGGTCCACGGTAGAGGCTCGGACGGTCCGATTTTTGCCTGAAGTCTCTGGAGATTCGGAGAGGGTTCTCGGATGGTCCGCCTTGGAAAACCCTAGCTCATTTTCTCTCTTGCTCTCTCTCTCTCTAATCTCTCTCTAGGCTAGCTTGTGCTTCATGTAAAATCCAAGCGGGTGGATGATGGGAGGTGGCTAGCCTTGTTGACGCAGGCAGACAACAAGGGATTTGTGTAGCTTCCGCTCAGGTGTGTCGTTCTTGCTTGTTCCTAGGGTAGGTAGGTCCGCTGTGACTACGCTATCTTGGCAAGCTTGTAAGGAATCCTTGGATAGTGATTTTTGGGATATAGGCCGAGTTTCTTTTTCGAAGAAATTTTTATCGGCTCCCATTCACTCCCCCCCTCTCTGGTCGCCATACCGATCCTTCACTCTCGTACCTCTCCTTGCCATCAGGGCTGTATTTTTTTTTCTTGCAACAAGTGGAGTGAGAATTATATGTTAGTAACAGTTGAGCACTTGGATTTGAGTAGAAAACTGAAGTATCAAAAATTTGGGCAGCACCTCCCCTCGCTCCCAGCTATGATATGCCATAGAACGGGGAGTGATTGATTGTGAATGAAGCCCACTTTTCTAATAGGACCATGGGTTATGGGATGCGAGGGTTCGTCGTCATTAAACTGGGAGACAAGAACTTTGCAACGAATGCATCATAGAGCTGTATATATAGCTTCCAGCAGGCTTCATGGCACGATCGATATGATAATGGCTGCTGCTACTTGGTGTACTCGATGGCCCAGAAGTTGGCGTAGATGTAGGTGGACTTGACGCTGGTAAAGCCGGCGCTCTTGGCGAGCTGCACAAACTCGCTCTCGTACCTCTCCTTGCCGTCAGGGCTGTAGGCGAGCAGGCAGACATCGACGCCGATCAACCCCTGCACGCTGTTTGTGGCCTCCGGTTTCACCGGCAGGATGCACTCGACGCTGATGAGCTTGCCATGCGGCGGCAGCGCGTCGTAGCAGTTCTTGAGCAGCATGGCACAGTGGTCATCGCCCCAGCAGTTGAGGATCCACTTCATGAGGATGGCGTCTCCGGAGGGCACCTTGTGGAACATGTCGCCTCCCACGTGCTGCACCTGCACGCCAGGGTAGGCGGGTGCCTCGGAGATGACGTGGGGCAGGTCGAAGTTGATCCCATGAATGGTCGGGTACTTAGAGGTGATGGCATAGATGGTGGAGCCAAGGCCACCGCCGACATCGACGAGAGTGCGGACACCATCAAAGCCCTTGTACAGCTCGAGGAGCTTCTTGGTGAGGATGACGGAATGCTCCTTCATGGCCACGTTGAAGACGTTGTTGAAGCGTGCATCCGTGCCGGCGTAGTCGAACCAGGATGCCGTCCCGAATGCCCTATTGAAGGGGCTGCCACCCTCAAGGACCGCGTCCGTCATGTAGCTCCAGGCGTGCATGAAGAGCTTGTCATTGGCGAGGAGGTGGAATGGGGCCATGGAGACTCCATCCTCGTTGGGGGTGAGCCACTTGCACACAGGCGCGGCGCCGTACTGGCGCGACAGGCTGCCGTCCTCGCCCTCCTCCACTTGGCACGACACAACGTTGTAGGAGGCCAGCAGCCGCAGCATGCGATCCACCATGGATGGCGCAGCCGGGTTCGACAACGCCGGCAGCTTCGCCGCCACCTCCTTAGGAGTGAGCATCTTCCCGCTGGCGCCCACAAGGGTCTCCAGCAGGCCAAGCTCGATGGCAGTCCTTAGCGTCATCGGTAGGATTGCCGACGACACTAGCTGCAGCGCGTGCATGCATGTCTCCTCATCGCCCGCCATGTCCATGGCCGCGGTGGAGCCCATCTATACTATCTCGTCCCTCTCCGAACACAGCTAGCTATTACTGATGATGGTGTATGTGTATTTGTTTTGAGCCCTTGCAAGCTGCTGATTGATGAGGCCGCTGTGTGCACTAAGGGGACTTGTGCAGGCCTTTATATAGAGCTTCAATTCCAGCAGGGTTCATCTCATGCATCATATAGGGTGATCCATCTGTGAGAGCTAACCAATCAAGGTGATTGTGTCTGTGTTGCTAATTGCCCCACCACACCTTCGCAGTAATTAACCTCGTGATGCACAAGGCTGTATATTTTTTATATAGAAAAGGAGAATCCTGCCTAATTAATATACGTTTTGGTGCTGATGCAAGGAACCTGCTCGATTCTGCATGTGGTTCTGCACGTGAGGATCTGCTCCATCTGTCGGCAGAGAGAGGGTGAGTCCGCTCAGATCTTCTTATTAGACTCATATTTTGTTAATGTGGCAATAATTAGTAATGAAGTTAAGTATGAAATTTTAGCATGCCATACACTACTTGTTTTCTGCAGTTACGGTGTTAGGGAAATTTAACCATGGAAAATATACACAAAAAAATTAGTGTACATTCAGGATGGGTAGGTCTTTTGATGTAGAGCCAGACCAAGTTTTAGACAAATTGAAGTAGGAGGAAGAGAAATGTGCTTAATTGTCCTTTATGGACCAAAAAATGGCTTGTTTCTCTTGCGCAACATGTTGAAAATATGCCTATGATCGAGCCGATCAATCAAATCCCGAATACTAGCTCCATCTTTTATTAAAGTTTCCTAAATCATTTCATTACCCAATTATTGGGTATAACATTCTAGAGTATTTATTGTAATTCTCCTTTCAAATAATACAAAAAAGATCATTCGTCCTAGTAACACCGATATTGTGGCAGCATTATTAGAAACGTTTCATAGCACCACATACCAAATTAAATAGGAAATTTGGAACCATTAACCCCTGAAAATGCAAGGAATGTTTTACTAATTGCCTAGCAATCCATACAGTTCACTTATATATTGTATTATAGTTTTCTTCGGTAAACTTGCTTGTATATTATTTTTCATTATTACATAGCAATGTCTGAACCTGTGAAGAGTTAGACCACTAAGTTGTGCAGCAATCTACATATATAGGGAATGTCTTACAGAAATTTAACCATTTAGACCAATTGGAAGACGAACAAGAAATGAGAGCACGATGGGCACCTGTTGGGAACATACATCTGCACCGGTTGGAAACCCCGCTTAGCACCGGGTTCCAAATTGGTGCTACCTTTAGCACTGTCGGACCTTAGGACCGGCAATCCACCTGAAGGTACCCGAATGGTTGATTTGTAGGCGGGGCGATTGATGAACTGGTGACTTGATGGTACACAGGAGGCACTGATTTAGAGAGGTTCGTGCTACCCGGAGGTATAATACCCTACGTCCTGTGTCGGTGGCGTCGTTTGTATTGCTGGGTACTCGACCGAGCTTCAGGGAGCTTGGGCGAGCGTATGGTTTACAGGATGAGAGGCGTTGTTCGATGATCCTCTATGAGGGTGCCCTAGACCGCTTTATATAGGGTAGCGGGCTAGGGTTTACAAGTCGGTTTCCATCTAAACCTACTTGGCTCCAACCTGGACTCTAGTCTGGGTCGGTTACAACTGGAATATCCCTGGATATCCGGACGAGCCGCCCGCCGGGTCTTTGTTACCTTGTCCGTCAAGTAAGGGAGCCCATATGGGCCGCATAGGGGTCGGCTCATGGGCTTGTCAGAGGTGGACCTTGGCCGCCGTGGCCTGGTCTGACAGTGGGCCCAGGGGTACCCATATCCCACAAGCCCCCGAGCAACGTGCAGGCGCATGCTGAACTGCTTGACGAAGTGTCGAGGCCAATGAGGTCGGCCGAAGGTGCTTCTTCATGTAGTCGGCACAAGGGTGGGCGGTGCTCAAAAAAGAGA
>OAMR01000303.1:805180-860791 GCA_900205405.1 Echinochloa crus-galli
TATCACCACTTTTGAATCTCCGAAACACAACAGACGCTTGCTGCCGAGGGTGATAGCTATTTTTAATCCATGGATCAGTGCTTCGTACTCGGCACCATTATTGGTCGCCTGATAGTGTATCTGCAGCACGTATTTGAGGTGCTTGCCTTCTGGTGATATGAGGAGTACTCCAGCGCCGGCTCCTTCTAGGTTGACGGCGCCGTAGAAGTACAATGTCCAGTGCTCTGGTGGCTCAGCGGGTGTTGGCGCTTGCAATTCTGTCCATTCGGCTAAGAAGTCTACCAATACTTGGGATTTTATAGACTGTCTCGACCTGAAGGTAATGTCAAAACTTCCGAGTTCTACTGCCCATTTGATGACTCGGCCGTTGATGTCGCGGTTGTGGAGGATCTCGCCGAGCGGAAGTTAGACACCACATGAATGGTATGAGCCTGGAAATAATGGCGCAGCTTTCTGGAGCAGATCAGGAGTGCGTAAAGCAACTTTTGAGGGTGCTGGTACCGGATTTTTGACTCGGCTAGTACTTCGCTGACGTAGTATACATGCCTCTGCACCGGGTAAGAGTGTCCGTCTTCTAGGCGTTCGACGACCAAGGCCGTGCTGACCACATTTGTGGTTGCTGCTATGTACAGCAGGAGGGGTTCGTTCTTCTTCGGCCCGGCGAGGACTGGCGGGGTGACAAGGAATGCTTTGAGGTCAGCCAATGCTTGATCGGCTTCCGGCGTCCACTCGAACTTGTCGGTTTTCTTCAAGAGCTTGAAGAAAGGGGCGCCGCGTTCACCTAGCTTGCTGATAAACCGGCTTAGGGCTGCCATCATTCCTGTCAGCTTCATCACTTCTTTCTTGTTTTTGGGAGGAGGTAAGTCCTGAATTGCCTTGATCTTGGTTGGGTTAGCTTCTATTCCTCGCTGGCTTACTAGGAACCCCAGGAGCTTGCCCGAGGGTACCCCGAAGACGCACTTGGTCGGGTTCAGCTTCCATCTGTAGCGGCGAAGGTTGTTGAACGTTTCTTGGAGGTCGGCGATCAGGGCGTCTGGGTCGTAGGTCTTGACCACGACATCGTCGACGTAGGCCGTAGGCCTCGGCGTTCCTTCCTATCTGGGTGTCCAGGCAGCCCTGGATTGCCTTCTGGTAAGTTGCTTCGGCGTTTTTGAGGCCCAAGGTCATTGTCTTGTAGCAGTATATGCCGTGAGGCGTGATAAATGCCGTCTTATCTTGGTCGGCTAGGTTCAGGGCTATCTGATGATAGCCAGAATAGCAATCTAGGAAGGAGAGTAGGAGGCAACCAGCCATGGAATCGACGACCTGGTCGGTGCGAGGAAGAGGGAAGGAGTCCTTAGGGCAATGTTTATTGAGATCGGTATAATCAATGCACATTCTCCATTCACCGGTTTTTTTCTTGACAAGTACAGGATTTGCGAGCCATTCGGGGTGCATGCACTCCCGGATGAAACCGGCTGCTAAGAGCTTATTTAATTCTACCCTAATTGCCTCCTTGCGATCTTGTGCGAACCGTCGAAGCTTCTATTTGACCGGCTTGGCGGTTTTTACCAAATGCAAGGAGTGCTCAGCCTTCTCCCTTGGGACCCCTGGCATATCAGAGGGTTTTCATGAGAAAATGTCCCAGTTCTCCCGCAGGAAGGAGGTGAGCGCGCTTTCCTATTTGGGAGACAGGCCTTGGCCTATCGGCGCCGTCTTGCTGGGGTCGTCGCTGAAGAGGGAGATCGCCTTGGTCTCCGAGTCCGGCTTGAGCGCTGTCATGGTGGCATCTTGTTCCGGTATCTTGAGGTCGGTAGGTGGGTTGATCTTGGCCTCGCTTGCGAGGAGCGCGCTGTTGCCGAGATGTCGCGAAAGCTCGGCGAGCCGTATGGCTTCTCTGTCACACTCGTACGGCGTCTTGACGTCGCCCCTAATGCTGATGATCCCATTCGGGGCCAGCATTTTCATCACCAAGTAGGTGTGATTGGGGATGGCCATGAAGCGGGCCAACATGGGCCGCCCAAAAATAGCGTGGTAGGAGCTACCAAAGTCAACGACTTCGAAGTGCAGGAACTCGGTGCGGTAGTTGGCGGGCGTGCCGAAGGTTACCGGCAGGGTGACTCTTCCTACTGGGTAGGCCGCCTTGCCCGGGACGACGCCGTAGAACGGGTGATGGGAGTCTCGGAGCCTGCTGTAGTCGAACCCCATGTCGTTCAGGGTTCTGGTGAAGATGATGTTGAGCGCGCTGCCTCCGTCAATTAGTACTTTGGTGAGGAGAGCTTTGTCATCAACTGGGCTGACGATCAGCGGGTACGAGCCTGGTTTGGGCTGACGATCAGCGGGTACGAGCCTGGTTCGGGCAGGTGGACCCAATGGTCATTCCTGCTGAAGGTGATCGGAGTTTCCGACCACCTGAGATACTCGACACCCTTGGTGCCTACGAGATTTATCTCGCGGCTGTGAAGCTTCGTCTTCCTTTTGTTGCGAAACGCATCGGGGCCTCCCACGATTATGTTTACTGGGCGATCGGCGCGCTGAAAGTTATCGTGCTGGTCAGCAGCGGCGGCATCTGGTACTGGGCGGCGCACGCCACCACCCGGCACTCTGTTGTCATGGCGACGATCGTTGCGGCGGTCGGGGCGACGCTCATTGCGGCGTTCGTCGTCCCTTCTGTCGCCGTGGTTATTGGTGTTGTAGCGCGGCTTCTTTGGTGGCGGTGGGACGCCCAGTTCTTTCCTTAGGGTCTAGCATTCTCTGAACGAGTGCTTTGCGTCCTTGTGGAGGGTACACGGCTCGTCTAGACGGGCGAGCTACTCTGGTTGGAGTCGTGACTCCACGCGGCCCTCGCCTTCTGTAATAGTTGCGACGTCAGGCCTGCCACGTCTGCCGCGTGTTGGTAAAGTCTTCTTGCTCTGCTGGTGGGCGGTCATGGTCTTTGTCTCTCCAGTCTCTAGTCCTGAACTAAGCCAGCTCGACAGCGTCAGCTTTAGCCTCCTCTTCGACCACCGTCATCATCTCCCTAACTGTCTTGGGGTCCTTCTTGAACAGGTTGCGAAAAACGTCTTTTTCATAGAGACCGCGTCGGAAAGCGTCTATGACGTCCCTCTCTTCGACGTCTGTAAGCTTGTTACGGTTGTCAAAGAAGCGGTTGGTGTAGTCTCGGAGACTTTCACCCCTGCTTTGGCGTACTAGATCCAGATCGAACCTAGTGCCCGGCCGAGTGTAGGTGGCCTGATAGTTCTCGGTGAATACCTTGCAGAGCTGTGCCCAACTGTCGATGGATTGGGGTGGCAGTCCTGAGAGCCATAGGAGCGCCGCCTTGCCCAGCATGACCGGGAAATAAGCCGCCGCCTGGTCGGTACTGCCACGTGCGGCCTTGACCGCCGTGATGTAAGTCTGGACCCACAGTTTGGGGTCGGAACGACCGTCGAACTTCTCGACCATGGCTTGTTTGAAGGTATCCGGCCATGAAACCTGGCGAAGTTGTTTGGTGAAAGCCTGGAAGCCTTCAATTTCGAAGTCGTTGTCACTGAAGTCGTCGTTGCCATTGTCCTGACGGCGGGCCTGCGCTCTTGGCGAGCCGTAACGACGATCGTATCGGTCGCGTTCGCTGAGTTCGCGGCGTGCGCGGTGGTCGTCAGCTTCAGAGTACTCGGAATAGTTGGCTCGGCGTTCGGGTTGACCGTAGTCCTGGTCATACCGCTCTCGGCGTTCCATCTCAGCAGCATCATGTTCGCGATGCCGCCTGTCGAGCTCTTTTCTGACATCGCGGTCCCTCCTGCGAAGCCTGTCGCGGATGTCACCGTCGAAGCGGCGATGGTGTCGGTGTCTGTTGCCATCGTCACGGTGATTTCGGGGGTGCCTGCCCTCGGATTCATCCGGCTGGTGTTCGGCCGTTCGTTCCTGATCGACCTCCTCCGGATGTCGTGCAGAGTTGGGGATCTATAGCGGCGCCGTCCTCGTTCAGATCTGCTGTGCCCGGTCCTGCGGGAACTCGATCTGCTCGAGCGTGATCGGCTAGATCGTGACCTAGCCTCTCTGTCCTTCTGATGTAGGTTCTGCGCGACGGTCAGCCGGGCTCGGAGCCGGGCCGCCTCTGGATGGCTTCCATGTGGTCCAGTTCGGCGATGCATGCCGCCATGGCCGCTGATGGTGTTTGGAAGTTGGCCTGGGCCCGTTCGAACTCGCGTGCCAGACGAGGTCGGCCGCACGATGAAGGAAAACACCGAGTCGCCGCGCCCAGCGGATCTAGTTCCTCATGGCGCGAGCCTCCGTCTGCTTGCCGGTCCGCGTCTTCAGCTTGCCGGCGCTGGGCTCGGAGGGTGTTCGCGTCGATGCGACGTTGTCGCGCGGACGCGGTCTCATTGTCTTGGGTCGGTTGGTCTTCAGAAACGAGTACCTCGCGGTCTGGCCGCGAGGCGCAGTCCTTGGACGCGTCCTCCGAGTTCTCGGGGGTCCCTAGTATGGTTCGGCTCGGACATGGCGATGCATTCAGCGAGTGTGTCGTTGATGCGATTCAGCCCGTCGATGATCTCGTCGGGGTAAGGTACTCGGCGCCGCGGAAGTAGATCTGGAATCCGTTCACGGACGCTGAGCTGCTCGATCTGCTGTGTACGCTGATCAGGCACATCGGGAGGAGTCCTGGGTGTTGTCGAGGTTGAGTCCACCGGCGTCAGGTCGACGTTGGTGGAGCTAGAGTCGCTGGAGTCGGCGAAGAAGCTGCATCCCGCGAGGTGCTTGGGGATGTCGCTCATGCTCGCCGGGAAAACGACGTCGGATCGATCTCTCATCAAGCCAACGGTGTTTTCGAATCGAAAAAGCTCACCAATCTACCCCTACCTGGCGCACCAACTGTCGGACCTTAGGACCGGCAATCCACCTGGGGTACCCGAGTGGTTGATTTGTAGGCGGGGAGATTGATGAACTAGTGACTTGATGGTACACAGGAGGCACTGATTTAGACAGGTTCGGGCTACCCGGAGGTATAATACCCTACGTCCTGTGTCGGTGGCGTCGTTTGTATTGCTAGGTACTCGACCGAGCTTCAGGGAGCTTGGTCGAGCGTATGGTTTACAGGATGAGAGGCGTTGTTCGATGATCCTCTATGAGGGTGCCCTAGGCCGCTTTATATAGGGTAGCGGGCTAGAGTTTACAAGTCGGTTTTCATCTAAACCTACTTGGCTCCGACCTGGACTCTAGTCTGGGTCGGTTACAACTGGAATATCCCTGGATATCCGGACGAGCCGCCCGCCGGGTCTTTGTTACCTTGTCTGTCAAGTCAGGGAGCCCATATGGGCCGCATAGGGGTCGGCTCATGGGCTTGTCAGAGGTGGACCTTGGCCGCCGTGGTCTGGTCTGACAGTGGGCCCAGGGGTACCCATATCCCACAAGCACCGGTTCGGATAACCGGTGGTATGGGAAGCTGCCTCCAACAAGTAGTAGATAATAATACCAAAGAGTTCAATTAAAAAATTGTATATCTCTATCTCCTTTTTATCAGAAGGGTTCCTAGAGTCAAAAATAGTTACCACCGTACTCTATCATAGCAAGGACATGACCTTGCCACTAATATAATAATCCAATCACTGAGTCCCATAATTTTGTACACAACCCACAAGAAGTGACTAATTGTTCATTGGAGCAATACAGTTCGGGTCTGTGATTTGTCAGTGCTAGCGTGATGGTACTGGTCAAAACCGACTTGCTAATAAGATCGTCATGCACAAATCTGAATATTATATTATGTCCACCTAATAGATCAAGAATGTGCAATTGGACGTGGTCGCTGCATTATTAAAACATTAATCGACGACCTGAACCTGGAGCCCTTGATAATCTGTTTTGTGCAACTGTTTTCAAGAGCAGCGGTGAAGTTAGCTAATGAAGTTAGATGCTCAGGAGTTAGCCGATGCAACCTAATATTGTTAAAACGTTTTTTTCACATAAAGCATTGCATCAAACTGAATACATATTTATTTGTGGGTGGTGAAACGGTGACATCCACCAATCACTCTGAAATCATAGCACTATATCAAGCAGCCAACAAAAACCACATAGCGAGAGCTAATTAAGATGATGGTGATGGAAAACGACATTCAATTGCTAATTACCCCACGACTTCCCTATAAGCTCGTGATGCACAAGGCTGAATATTATATTGGGCGTGTACACGTAATGCAGCATCCTCTGTTACTGCAGGATTTACTTAGAAGAAAATCCGGCCTAATATTCTTTTGGTGCTGGATGCAAGGAACTTGTCCCATTCTGCATGTGATTATTCACATGACAATGTGCTATGTCCAGAAAGGAAGAGAGAGTCCGCTAGTATTTTATTGTGGTATTAGTAATGGCCAAAAAAATTCTGAAATTAATTAGGAATTTTTGAACCGTTAATCCCTGAAAATGCAAGGAATGTTTTACTAATTGCCTTTTAGCATTCCATACAGTTCACTTATTGTATTCTAGTTTTCTGACGTTAAATTGCTTGCACTGTATTTTCCATTATTAAATAGAAATGTCTGAACCTGTGAAGAGTTAGTAGACCACTAAGTTGTGCAGCAGTCTACATATACAGAGAATGTATTATAGAAATTTAACCATTTAGAC
Source organism: Echinochloa crus-galli (assembly GCA_900205405.1). Lineage (NCBI taxonomy): Eukaryota > Viridiplantae > Streptophyta > Magnoliopsida > Poales > Poaceae > Echinochloa > Echinochloa crus-galli. Next base: position 811,766 of record OAMR01000303.1, read on the forward strand.
CAATTGGAAGACGGACAAGAAACGAGATCACGATGGGCACCGGTTGGGAACCTACATCTGCACGGGTTGGGAACCCCCTTTAGCACCGGGTTCCCAACCGGTGCTAAATTTTCGGTGCTAAATGGTAGGACCTGCCGTTTAGCACCTATTGCAAACACCAACCGGTGCTAAAGGCGCGCCACCTTTAAGCTGATGATGTGGCTCCCACGTTGGCTTCTCTCACCATCTCCTAGTAAGCTAGGGTTTTTTATTTGTCATCGCCTCATCGCAAACTATTGATGAAGGATATGTATTCATAATGGAGCAAGAGAAGAAATTGCTACCAAAGTTTGTTTGTAATATAAACTCATAACAATATAGAAAATGGAGTATTTATATTGGTGACTGGGTGATAACAAATCAAAACCCTAGCAAACTGGGCAATAATGAAGCAAGCCACATCAACAGATGGACGAAATTGAGCCGATCATGAAAGTTCCGAGATTATAACCACCGTTTTCGTAGTTCAAGTACAAAACTGAGCCTCGGATAGTAGTTCATGGAAGAAAGAGGCTATTCCGTGACTTTTTTTACTAATGGTGTATGTTTAAGCATGCCATACTACTTATACTGTTACGGTATAGGGATAGTTAACCATGTAAGTGTATGCAAACTAGTCATATATGCATTTCTAAGTGGTGGAGCTGCGACTGTTTGGAAATCAACAAAGCAGACTGTGGAACCTTTGTTTTTTTATATCTCTGATAGAAGAAGCACGTGATGGACAAGGATGTGATGTGTTGTCTACTGGTAATTACATCTGTTGTTGCAGCACTGTTAAACATATTCATAGCACTGCCCTAAAAAAACACACTCACACAACTACCTAGTGTCCTTGAGTATCTGACCCTCAAGAATCTGTTTTGTAGTATATTAACTGCATGCTGCTTGGATAATATATTCAGTCATCAAAAGATTTGTTGCATGTGCAAGCGTGATACACCTTGCTTTGCTACTGCATATCATTTTATCTTAGTAGAGGAGGATCCTGACTCATATTCTTTTTTGTGCTCCATGCAAGGAAATTCATTTATTATGGGACAGCCCTGCTCCAGCGTCCTAAACACTCGGAGGTCCCCTTTCACATGGATGGCGTCACCGGTGGCCACTGAGCTGGAGCAGGTCGTGGTTGACTGGATGGCTAGCCTTCTCGGCTTGCCGGAGCGCTTCCACTTCAAGGGAGGAGGCGGCGGCGTCCTGCATGGGAGCACGTGCGAGGCTGTGGTGTGCACCCTCATGGCCGCGCGCGATCGTGTATGCCTCGGACCAGACCCACGCAACCTTCCAGAAGGGCGCGAGCATCGTCGGCATTCCTCCGGCAAACATCCGCATCTTGCGGACGTTGGCAGACTCAAGATACGACCTCACCGCCGACACCGTCCAAAGAGCTGTCGAGGAAGACGTCGCCCGCGGACTGGTTCCTCTTTACCTGTGTGCCACAGTTGGGACTACTGGTCTTGGGGCCATTGACCGAGTGCGTGAGCTCGGTCATGTTGCTCAGCGTTACGGTATGTATTTATGTATTATCTTACATTATTAATTCCTGTTATAACATGCTGATTGTCGTTGTGCAGGAACTTGGCTGCACATCGACGCTGCATACGCCGGCAGCGCAGCCATTTGCCCAGAGTTCCATGGTCACATCGACGGCGCCGAGCTCGCGGACTCGGTGAGCATGAACCCGCACAAGTGGTTCCTCACCAACATGGACTGCTGCTGCCTGTGGGTGGCGAACCCCACCATGACCGATGCACTGTCCACCGAACCAGCGTACCTCAAGAATGTAGGTGGTGCATCCCAGACAACAGAGACCATCGACTACAAGGACTGGCAAATCGCGTTGTCACGCCGCTTCCGCGCCATCAAGCTGTGGGTGGTGCTGCGGCGCTATGGAGCGGCGGGCATGCGCGCGCACATCCGGAGGCATATAAGGATGGCGGAGTGGTTCGAGCGCGTCATGGAGGCAGACGAGCGATTCGAGGTCGTCGTGCCGAGGAACTTCTCCCTTGTGTGCTTCCGCCTCCGCCCGCGGTTCATGGAGGGAAAATAGCATGTCGGAAATTATTATTCCAATTATTTAAGCCAGGCAGCAGGCAGGAGCGGCATTGGTAGATCGATATGATAATGACATCTACTTGGTGTACTCGATGGCCCAGAGAGAGTTTACTGGCGCATCAGTCTTATGTTGAAGACACTAACGGCGAGAGATATTGGCTAGCATATCATTTCCGATTAGGCCAACAAACAAGTCATGAGCGATTTATAGCATTTCTCCCAGCTCCTGGCTAATCAATTGTTTGGTTGGCCTTTGCAGCCATATATCGAACAGGGAGTGATGCTACGATCATTCCTGGATCATATCAATGGTAATTTGGAATTATCAGCAGGGAAAGAAATTCAGTTCTCTAGTAGAGGGGCAGGATCATAAGGGGAACCCAATATATGGTGTATAGTAACGGTGAACAATATTCTATTGTATATTGCTAATTTTTTTTAGATAATGGATAATATATTACCCGGCCTTGACCAAAACGGCTGACAAAAACAAGAAAATTACATTCCATCAGGGGCTCTAGTAGTCCTACGCGACCATCAAGATCGCAATAACATGTACGTTTGTATATTGCTAATTATCCCTTGCAAAACCGACTTGCTTATAAGATCGTCATGCACAAAGCTGAATATTATATTTTGTCCACCTCCTAGATCAAGAATGTGCAATTGGACATGGTCGGTGCATTATTAAAATATTAATCGCCGGACATGAACCTGGAGCCCTTGTAAATCTGTTTTGTGCAACTGTTTTCAAGAGCAGCGGTGAAGTTAGCTAATGAAGCTGGATGCTCCAGGAGTTAGCGGATGCAATTGCGTGCACACGTTATGCACCTGGCTTTGCTGCTGCAGAATTTTCTAAAGAAGAGGATCCTGCCTAATATTGTTTTTGTTTTTTTTTCACATAAAGCATTGCATCAAACTGCATACAAATTTATTTGTGGGGTGGTGAAACGGTGGCATCCACTAATCACTCTGAATATTATATTGTGCGTGTACACGTAATGCAGCTGCCCCTGTTAGTGCAGGATTTACTTAGAAGAAGAGAATGCTGCCTAATATTCTTTTGGTGCTGGATGCAAGGATATGATCACTCAAAAGACTGACTGAAGTAGGATAGTCAAACCTAAATCATAACTAAATTTGGGCAGCAGGCTCCATATCTCCAAGCAGTGCTCAGCCAATAAGGGTTTTTCACCATCACTATAGGTTTTTCGATTAATTAAACCTGGACCACGCTCTAATAAAAGACAACAGGTTCATGCCACAAATTTGGAGTGATGCATGGTGCCTTGTACAACACAACGATTTGGGCCAACTACTGAGTTTATTGGCGCATCACTCAAAGTTCGAGACACTTACAGCGAGAGATATTCCCTAGAATATCATTTCTGATTAGGCCAAACCAGTCGCGAACGATTTATAGCATTTCTCCCAGCTTATGGTGAATACTAGTTTTGTCCTTGATCTAGGGTTTTTGATTTGACATCACCTCGTCACCAACTGTTGATGAAGGGTATGTATTCATAATGGAGCAAGAGAAGAAATTGCTACTAAAATTTGTTTGTTATATATTCATAACAATATACAAAATGGAGTACTGGTGCTGGATGCAAGGAACTTGCTCGATTCTGCATGTGATTCTGCACGTGACGATCTGCTCCATCTGTCGGCACAGAGAATTGGAGAGTCCCCTCAGATCTTCCTAGACTCGTATTTTGTTAATGTGGCCTAAAAAATTCCGAGATTAAGTATGAAATTTTAGCATGCCATACACTACTTGGATAATATATTCAGTCATCAAAAGATTTGTTGCATGTGCAAGCGTGATACACCTTGCTTTGCTACTGCATATCATTTTATCTTAGTAGAGGAGGATCCTGACTCATATTCTTTTTTGTGCTCCATGCAAGGAAATTCATTTATTATGGGACAGCCCTGCTCCAGCGTCCTAAACACTCGGAGGTCCCCTTTCACATGGATGGCGTCACCGGTGGCCACTGAGCTGGAGCAGGTCGTGGTTGACTGGATGGCTAGCCTTCTCGGCTTGCCGGAGCGCTTCCACTTCAAGGGAGGAGGCGGCGGCGTCCTGCATGGGAGCACGTGCGAGGCTGTGGTGTGCACCCTCATGGCCGCGCGCGATCGTGTATGCCTCGGACCAGACCCACGCAACCTTCCAGAAGGGCGCGAGCATCGTCGGCATTCCTCCGGCAAACATCCGCATCTTGCGGACGTTGGCAGACTCAAGATACGACCTCACCGCCGACACCGTCCAAAGAGCTGTCGAGGAAGACGTCGCCCGCGGACTGGTTCCTCTTTACCTGTGTGCCACAGTTGGGACTACTGGTCTTGGGGCCATTGACCGAGTGCGTGAGCTCGGTCATGTTGCTCAGCGTTACGGTATGTATTTATGTATTATCTTACATTATTAATTACGTCTTGCACGTATCAGCTTTCTTGTAGAGTTACGGTGTTAGAGAATTTTTACCATGGAAAATATACACAAAAAAATTAGTGTACATTCAGGATGCATGGGTAGGTCTTTCCATGTAGAGCGAGACCAATGTAGTGATTTAGACCAAGAGAGACAAAATGAGATCGTGAAAGATGATGCAGGGTAACGAGAGAAATATGCTTAATTGACCTTTATGGACCAAAAAATGGCACCTTTCTCTTGCGCAAAATGTTGAAAATATGCTATGATCGAGCCAATCAATCAAATCTCGAATACCAGCTCCATCTTTGTATTAAAGTTTCCTATTATTTCATTACTCAATAATTATTGGGTAAACCATAGTTCCATATATTTAAAATTTCTCCGTTTTGGAGTATTTTTTTTGTAATTCTCGTTTCAAATAATATTAAAAAAGATCCTTCGTAATACAGTATATTAGAAACGTTAGTAGCACCACATACCTAGCACTACATCGTTCAATATGAGATTTGTTGCATGTGCAAGCGTGATACACCTTGCTTTGCTACTGCATATCATTTTTTTTAGTAGAGGAGGATCCTGACTCATATTCTTTTTTGTGCTCCATGCACGTGATGTGCTGCGTTGTCGATGCGTGTGAATTATATGCATGGGAAGATGCTTACAACAAGCAGTAGATAATACCAAAGAGTTCAATAAAAAGTTTGTATATATCTCTATCTCCTTTTTACCAGAAGAGCTCCTAGGGTCAAATTAAGAATAGTTACCACCGCACCATACTCTATCATAGCTTGGACATGACCTTGCCACTAGTATAATAATCCAATCATTGAGTCCATAATTTTATACACAACCCGCAAAAGTGTCTAATTGTTCATCGGAGCAAAACACAGTATTAATTCCTGTTATAACATGCTGATTATCGTCGTACAGGAACTTGGCTGCACATCGACGCTGCATACGCCGGAAGTGCGGCCGTTTGCCCAGAGTTTCGTGGTCACATCGATGGCGCTGAGCTCGCGGACTCGGTGAGCATGAACCCGCACAAATGGTTCCTCACCAACATGGACTGCTGCTGCCTGTGGGTGGCGAGCCCCACCACCATGACCGATGCACTGTCCACTGAACCGGAGTACCTCAAGAATGTTGGTGGTGCATCCAAGACAACGGATACCATCGACTACAAGGACTGGCAGATCGCGCTGTCACGACGCTTCCGCGCCATCAAGCTGTGGGTGGTGCTGCGGCGCTATGGAGCGGCGGGCATGCGCGCGCACATCCGGAGGCATATAGGGATGGCGGAGTGGTTTGAGCGCGTCGTGGAGGCTGATGAGCGGTTCGAGGTCGTCGTGCCGAGGAACTTCTCCCTGGTGTGCTTCCGCCTCCGCCCGCGATTCATGGAGGATAAAGACGTGGAAGCCTTGAACCGCAAGCTCCTCGCGACCGTTAATGCAAGCGGGAGGGCATTCATGACACACTTCGTCGTGGACAGCAAGTTCGTGATCCGCCTCGCCGTGGGTGGGGCCATGACAGAGATGCGACATGTTCGAGGCGCGTGGGAGCTGCTCAATGAGAAGGCCAACGAATTGCTCGCCAACTGCGAATGAGCAGCTTTCATGGCTGATAGCTAGTTAATCCATCTGCATCATAGTGATGTGGAATTAAGATGAGCTATATTATATAGCATATTATTAGTGTCTCTTTTCCTTATCAAACACATATATTTATTCGTTGAACACCTACCAAGCACAAATGCCTATGAATGTCCCGCACCGAAGAATTAATTTTCCTTAAGATAGTTGTAACAGTAGCTTGGAAAAAATGCGAACCCTTAGCTTTGTGCATGTGTATCTTTGTAGCTTTGAATAAAAGGCTTCAATGTCATAAAGTGTATGGCAACTTCTTCATTTTTGATTTATTAGCCCATTATGGAGCCCAATAATGCTCAAATCGCTCCATACTATTTCTTGTACTATATTTCATATTTACCTTTTTCTTAAATTTCTTTGTGGAGTTGATAGGATTCACTATTCTAGGGCGGACTAAAAAGCATTTGCAAGGGAAGCTCCGGTGTCCATCCCTGCTTTCTACAGCCAGAAACAGCTGTCTGCAGGAGTGGACTCAGAGCCACCCCTTCTACTGGTAATTAATAAGATCTGCGGGTGCAGCACAATTGAACACATTCATAGCACTGTCCTAAAAAAACACGTCATAGCACTACCAGTACCTGGTGCCCTTGACTATCTGTTTCTCAGTACGTAAAGATCTTGATGCATGGTTCTTTAACCCTCAAGAATCTGTTTTGTAGTATATTAACTGCATGCTGCTTGGATGATTCAGTCATCCAAAGATTTGTTGCATGTGCAAAAGCTTGATACACATGGCTTTTGCCACTGCATATCTTTTTCTTGGTAGAGGAGAATCCTGTCTCATATTCATTGTTGTGCTCCATGCAAGGAAGTTCATTTAGTATGCATATAGGAAGTAACCTAATTGAACTAGGAGATCGAAGAAATCAGATCATGATATTATCAGGAATTATGAAGCATAGTTCTTTCTTACCTCCATAGAACACTGCATGCATCAATCTGGTCATGTATTTCTACATGGTGGAACTGCAACTTATTGGAAATCAAGAAAAAGAAAGGCTGTAAAGCTCTGTTTTTTAATGTTTTTTTCATCTTTGATAGAAGAAGCACGTGATGAACAAGGATGAGATTTGTTGTCGGTTGGTAATACGATGGTCATGTACAAGCCTGAATACCATATGTTCTTCCATCAGCAATCTCTGAAAACCTAGTTTTTTTAAGCATGTGCAGGCCTAATTAATAATATATATATAACATATATGTCGTGGCGGCACTATTAAAACTTTCATAGCCCTACCAGGTGTTCCCTTAAGAATCGATTTTACAATAGAACGAGATTTGCTGCATGGTGTATTTAATCCCTGAGAATCTGTTCTGCATTGTGTAGATCAACTGCATGCTGCTTAGCAGAGTGATGTGATGCGTTGGCAGTGGCGCGTGTGCATTATATTCATGGGATGTGTGCCCGGGTCCCTGTCTGTGTATTTCTGTCAATCCGTCTTCCTTTTTCCTTCCTGAATACGCATGTTCTAGCTTCTTCATGTGCTGCAGATTTTGAGATCACGTGCTGCAGATTTTCTTTAACATGCAAATCAGTAGCCATTAGTGACTCCAATCGCTGGAGATCTCATATTTCGACCTGCGGAAGAACAAGCAGCTTCCGCAACACCAGAGACGCAGAGAACCTAATTTCCATACTGAACTTCAGCAGGAACCAGAAGTTGATGATGTACGTACGTGGTGGCATGGATCTGACCTCACGCGCGCCGGCAGTTTGCATTCTTTGTCTTCCGCGTTCCATGCATCATCACCTAACGTTGCCGCTACCCCCGTCTTAAGCAATCAAAACTCACGAAGTTATATAGGATTCAAGTTGCATTGCAGCGCCAGTACTTGATGCGCAACACAATCAACAGTTAAGCTCTCCCCTTATGTTAGCCTCACTTAAAGGTTCAGAATAAGGAACAAAACCGATATGTAAGAGCTACCTCAAGAAAACATGAAGGACCAAAAGCTTCCGAGCATCTTCCTGTCTGCTCCATTCTATGCCAAGGTGCTTTGCAGATATGTGTAAGTTTGACGAATGATTCTGAATGCTAAACTTCTTGCAAGAAGCTAACTATAGAATGCAAGCAGGATATTTTGTTTGAAACCTGATGGAATAGTCACACATGGCCTTTATGATCATCAGCTGCAATGCTTTCCCAGTTTCAATGAGTGGTTTAGTCAGGTTTGGGCGGGTCACAGAGTCGGAGTCTAGCCAGCCTGGTGAAAGTGCCATTAGTGATGGCAATACGAATGGAAATTGTCAAATAGAAATACCTTACTTTTAGTCACTATATATGAATGTGCGGCTTTCAAGAGTAATTTTGTCTCCTGTTCTTTCTCCCCGGTTCAGTCAAATACGGGGGCCGGGTTGTGGGCACTAGTGCACTACTGGCTGAGCCAATAGTTGAACATATAAATTGTATGATGCTTGTGTAGGAGCGCCAACCAGCCCAACGAATATATTCCTTATCTAGATCCCAAATTCCACCATGAAAAAAAAGATTTCCATCACATTAAAATATCGGCACATACATACAGTACTAAATATAGATGATATTAAAAACTAATTGTATAGTTTTGTTGTACTTTGCGAGACGAATATTTTAAGCCTAATTAATCAATGTTTGGATAATTATTCATAAATATAAATGAAATTCTACAGCGACGCTACATTATCAAGATCCAAAGTTTGGAACTCAGCAAGGCCATAGTAGTATAATAGTGACCTGTCAGCTGTATGGCACTGCAACTATTGCTACCAAAACCACTGCAGCATTAGGGCATGTACAACCCAAGACGGCGGGTCGTCTGCATAATCTTGAACTGCGCATACAGCCCACAGACAAAGAAGTCGTCTGTAAGCTGTTTAATGTGTTGCATGGAGTTTAAGATCAACTATAAATACATTTGTGGATACCATTGTGTGGCTAGCACCCTGAGAGTTGTGTACACTTTTGAAGTAGTGAAAGACTGTTTCTACGGTGAAATAAGAGGATCAAAATGTGAGAAACTATAAATTCTAGGGTTAGAATGTGAAGAAAAGAAGCTGTAAGGACTAAAGTAAAATATCTAGAAACTTAAATGGCCAAACATAAAATACCAAACCTTATCATTTTCCATCTAGCTGCCCCTCTCTGGATCGATCCAGATCCATTCTCCCCGTCTCTCTCTCCCGTTCCCTCGTGAGAAGTGGCAACTGCGGTAGCTTCACATCGGGGGATCCGCGTTGACCTACATGAGAAGTGCCAGCTCCGGCAGCCCAACCAGCAGCGGGGGCGAGCTCTCTAGCCAACCACGCCCATGAGAGGCCTATGCGAGGAGCGGCTACAGCGGAGGAGAGCGGCTTCGGCACGTGGCCACAGGTGGACGGGCTGCGGTGGGGGAGCCCACGCCTTGCCGGCGTATGGGGCCGGCGCGGAGTGGGCGCATCCGGCGGGCTGGCGGATCCGGCTGGCGGGGGCAGCACCGGTCAGGCGCCTCCAGCGAGCAAGGACGAGCGGGCGCCGAACGGGGGCGTCCGGCGAGCGGGCGCATCAACTGGGCGGGACCGATAGCCAGCAGGCGGGCGCGGCCGGCGAGCTAGCGTGGTGTGGCCGGCGGCGAGCCAGCGAGCCGGTGAGGCCTACATGCTATAGCAGGCGGCGATGCCTCCTCCTTCCCTGCTATTGCGCGTGATTTGGCTGACGGCCGGAGCTGAGCAGCCCGGATCCGCAGAAGCGCGTGTTTTGGCGGGGGAAGGTGCTGCTTTTGGCGCGCGCGGAGGAATCGGGGAGAGGGGAGCGCGGGGGCGTGCGGGATCCGCTGGCGCCGTCGCCTGGAGAAGACGCAAGGTACAGCCCGTTGCTCGTCGTCTGCAGAACCTCGGGGGAACGGGACGGAGCCGTCCTTTCGCGAGGCAACGCGGGCATCGTCTGCAACCGGACGCGGGCTGGGGGGCAAAACGAAAATATGCCGGTATACCGATGGGGTATACCGACGGGCTGTACATGCCCCTTACTCCTTTGAACAAGTCTCTCACTGCTGTTAGCCAGTGAGGCCATCCCAACGATCCACCTCACCTGATGTCTATGGGATTAAATATGAAACTATATAAGCAAAAAAATCTGATATGGCAAAAGAATTAATAAGAAGAGAGAGAGTTGAAGAAACCACATCTCATACAGGAAACCACCTGTTCACGAGAACCAAGATCAAATAAGAGATAATATGTGAAGTATAGTTTTTTATGAGTAGCTTCGATGTAGCATGGAAATATGTAAACTATGTGGTAGTTTCTGAGTTAAGATTGGCCTTAGGCCAGTCTCAGTGGGGGTTTCATGGGAGTTTCATGGTATTAAATGTGCTGATGTGGCAGAGGAGAGAGGGAAGAGTTTCATGGAATGTGAGAGGAGTTTCATCACCATGAAACTCATTTGGCACGGTTTCATAGATTTTGGTCTAGCTAACCGTGTGATGAAGAGACTGGCCTTACGTCGCAGTAGTTGTGTCGGTTGATTAGGTGTGCCATTAGTACAGCCGCAATAATAAGTGGTCATAATCAACTATTTCGAATCAAAAATAACGTCCTCTCTGCATCCTTGAATATAAATATTTAGAATAGGGTGACACGGTCTTCAATATGCAATTTTAACTAAAAATATCTATAAATATAAAGGATTATCAGCGATGGTGATGGGTGTATAGTGCAGTGGAGAGAGGATGCGGCGATGCCTCCTCCTTCCCTGCTATTGCGCGTGATTTGGCTGACGGCCGGAGCTGAGCAGCCCGGATCCGCAGAAGCGCGTGTTTTGGCGGGGGAAGGTGCTGCTTTTGGCGCGCGCGGAGGAATCGGGGAGAGGGGAGCGCGGGGGCGTGCGGGATCCGCTGGCGCCGTCGCCTGGAGAAGACGCAAGGTACAGCCCGTTGCTCGTCGTCTGCAGAACCTCGGGGGAACGGGACGGAGCCGTCCTTTCGCGAGGCAACGCGGGCATCGTCTGCAACCGGACGCGGGCTGGGGGGCAAAACGAAAATATGCCGGTATACCGATGGGGTATACCGACGGGCTGTACATGCCCCTTACTCCTTTGAACAAGTCTCTCACTGCTGTTAGCCAGTGAGGCCATCCCAACGATCCACCTCACCTGATGTCTATGGGATTAAATATGAAACTATATAAGCAAAAAAATCTGATATGGCAAAAGAATTAATAAGAAGAGAGAGAGTTGAAGAAACCACATCTCATACAGGAAACCACCTGTTCACGAGAACCAAGATCAAATAAGAGATAATATGTGAAGTATAGTTTTTTATGAGTAGCTTCGATGTAGCATGGAAATATGTAAACTATGTGGTAGTTTCTGAGTTAAGATTGGCCTTAGGCCAGTCTCAGTGGGGGTTTCATGGGAGTTTCATGGTATTAAATGTGCTGATGTGGCAGAGGAGAGAGGGAAGAGTTTCATGGAATGTGAGAGGAGTTTCATCACCATGAAACTCATTTGGCACGGTTTCATAGATTTTGGTCTAGCTAACCGTGTGATGAAGAGACTGGCCTTACGTCGCAGTAGTTGTGTCGGTTGATTAGGTGTGCCATTAGTACAGCCGCAATAATAAGTGGTCATAATCAACTATTTCGAATCAAAAATAACGTCCTCTCTGCATCCTTGAATATAAATATTTAGAATAGGGTGACACGGTCTTCAATATGCAATTTTAACTAAAAATATCTATAAATATAAAGGATTATCAGCGATGGTGATGGGTGTATAGTGCAGTGGAGAGAGGATCGAGACATTACAGCAGCTGATTAGGAAAGGCAGGTTAGTGGGGTGTGGTAAGCTGAAGGAACGAGGAAATAGGTCGAGTAGGCTCATGACGATTTTCGAATCGCACAGGTTTTGCGGCATCACAGGCGAGATCTTATGGCCTAGATCTTATGGCTCCCATCGCTTTCTTGCCAGATCCCACGTCTATCTGACTAACCGGCAACGTGAACACGCTGTCCCCCACCGTATCGACCCACGTTTCACATGATTCAATTTTTGATAAAAAAAAATAGGTTAATTACCCCTATTACTGAAAAATGGCGGCGTTGTTAAATTCTAGAATAAATTAGAAAAATCCTAAAGAATAATATCGCCTAGCGGTCGTCATGCCGCTAATAAAAAGTCTACTACTGAAAGAGAGTAGCACCGTTAGATCTTAGAATGCTAGGAAAATGCAAGCTAGGAACTGTTCGCTTGCATCATCAATTTTAGTTAATTTGCCAATTTAAGGTGTTACCCGTCAGTTTCCTTTAGTTGTCGGCCTAACACAACTAGTCCATGAATATTTCCATATCTTCTGGATATTGATTTGCCATGTTGACTCAGTGCCAGGATTCAAGAAAAATGGATAGTTTAGTGCAAACAACAAAACAAAAATAAAAAATTGTATAGTACAATGTGCGCTAGCTGCAACTCTGCATAGCATGCGGCAACATTAATACCACCGAGAGCCCCCGACATATGCACATGGGAATGCATGGGCCACAATGCATGGTTGCAAGATACTAATACGTGTATGTGTACGTATTATTTGTAGTTTTTTTACATGGATATAATATGCAGAGGTTTTGTCATGTGTGACAACATTAATGAAATCTGAGAGAAGTTTAATGGAAAGATTGTGATCTGATTTTTATTCTGTGCAGTTGGAACGTGTTGGCATACACAAGCTGCACTATTTGTTATGATGTAACGTCATGCGGATTTAACGAGAATGCTTCAACCAATCAATCGATGAATCATTTTTTCCCAACTCTTGTTTAAGCGATCTAGCAGATGAATGTATTGAAGAAACTAATCATGTGCTAATCACATGGCTAGGCCTAAGCGATCACATGTCTAATTATTCCAAAATGGAATGGAATGCATTATATCAGTTGCGGGCATGATCTCAAACATCGAGAGGAGAAGTTGGATAATTGCTCAGATCCGGCCAGCAACAAATTAACTTATATATTACTACTGATCATACGATTCTCTCCACAAAGATTGGATCTACTCCTATACAATATATGGAGTGTAGCAAGCATCACGTGTGCACATGCATATATAATGCTGCGCGCTTTTGTCGATGTGCAGCTGGCAGGAAGCTGATGGATGATCTGTAATGGAAGAATCAAGAAATGGTTTGCAGGACTAGCACAATGCACAGTTCCGTCCATGAATCATGCATGTGTTGCTTCAGGCCGGCCTTTCATTCGCCATGAGTAGCGTAGCGAGCAAAGTACGAAAAGCCGGACCAGAGATCGAACCGGTCGGGCTACTGGTTCACTGGTTCATCGGTCCAACCAGTGGTTCAGTGGTCGAACCCGTGGTTCACTATTTATTAATATAATATTTATTTCACATGATTTATATAAATAATATGCAAGTTTTATTATCAAAAGATATCACATAGTCTATTGTTTAAAATTAGAAACCAATATCGAAACATTAAATTGATCAATGGTTCAGAAAAACCGGTTCACTAGTTCACCGGTTCGATACAAAACCGGCCGTTTTTCCGGTCCGACCGGTGAACCCCCGTCCGGTTTTTTTACTAGGGTAGCGAGAGAGAAATCGCCATTGGAGAGATGGAGGGGAGGAGCTACATACCGCGAGCAAGTGGATAGAATGGTTGTGGTTCTCGTTGTACAAAATCTCCTACTCACTCATACCAAAAAAAATAAAAATTAAAAGTCCTACTCACAAACGTCGCTGCAGGCAACGACAAATCTCCCAATCACATCCGCTGTATACACGTCTCGCACCATCGCGCAACGTGTTGATTAATCATTGATGGCTTTGTCCCAACCTCCCCGCTTTTCCTCCAATGTTTGTCGATCAAACGCGTGGAAGGTACAAGACAAGACTAGAGATACAAAAAAATCTGATCCAGGAAAACAAAAAAATACAAGCACACACACAGTGAGCTGATCCACATGTGGAAAATAAGTCAAAATCAGAGCTATCATACATAATTCCGATTCCTGACCGGGCACCGTACGTGCATAAAACCTGCACCGAGCAGGCATCGATTTGCAGAACCAATCACAACACAATCAACGTACAGTGCCACAGCCATGGCAGCTCAGCCGTTGCTAGCTCTGATCACCTCGCAAGCAGCCTCTCCCCAGTCTCTCGCCCTGGTGCTCCTCCTCATCCTCGTCGCCGTCGTGTACCTCGGGACGCCAAGGTCCCGGGCCGAGAAGCTCCTCCGCAAGCTGCCTTCCCCGCCGATGAAGCTCCCCATCGTGGGGCACCTCCACCTCATCGGCTCCCTGCCCCACCGCTCCCTCTGCGACCTCGCCCGGAAGCACGGCCCCGACGTGCTCCTCCTCCGCCTCGGCGCCGTCCCGACCCTCGTCGTCTCCTCTCCGCGCGCCGCCCGGGCCGTGCTCCGCACCCACGACCACCACTTCGCCTCCCGGCCGTTCTCCGCCGTCGCCGACATCCTCTTCAACGGCCACACGGACGTCGCCTTCGCCCCCTACGGCGACTACTGGCGGCAGACCAGGAAGGTGGTCACCACGCACCTCCTGACGCCCAAGAAGGTCCGCGCCAGCCGCGCCGCCCGGGAGCAGGAGGTGCGGCTGGTGCTGGACAGGGTGCGGCGCGCGGCGACGGCGGCGGCGGCGGCGGCGGAGGCGGTGGACCTCAGCGAGGTGTTCAGCTTCTTCGCCAACGACATCGTGTGCCAGGCCGTGGTGGGGAGGTTCCCCAGGGAGCAGGGCCGGAACGAGATGTTCAGGGAGATGCTGGAGACCAACGCCAAGCTGCTGGGAGGGTTCAACCTCGAGGACTATTTCCCCAGCCTGGGGAGGCTTAGCTTGGTGACGGCGAAGGCACTGAAGCACAAGAAGAAATGGGATGAGTTTTTGGACAATCTTATTGATAACCATGCCAGCGTGAAGGTGGAGGATGGGCAGGAGGAGGACTTCATCGACGTGTTGCTGTCTGTTCAAGAAGAGTACAACCTCACCAGAGACAACATCAAGGCCATACTCATGGTACATATATGTGCAGAGTTCTATTTTTTACCTGTGACATGCGTCTAAAATTTGCTTAAAGTCTTGAGTGAACTTTAATAATTCACCAATAATATATGTGTATGTATGTAGGACATGTTTGAAGCCGGGACGGACACAACATACATAGCGCTGGACTACGCCATGGCCGAGCTGATGAGGAAACCCGAGGCGATGGCCAAGCTGCAGGCCGAGGTGAGGAGCTGCACGGGCAAGGGGAAGGAGATGGTCACTGAGGAAGACCTGAGCAAGATGACCTACATCAAGGCGGTGATGA
This sequence comes from Echinochloa crus-galli, assembly GCA_900205405.1. NCBI lineage: Eukaryota > Viridiplantae > Streptophyta > Magnoliopsida > Poales > Poaceae > Echinochloa > Echinochloa crus-galli. The sequence continues at coordinate 827,233 of OAMR01000303.1, forward strand.
AAGAGTCGATGCGGCTGCACGCGCCGGGGCCTCTTCTGATACCCCACTTCTGCACTGATGATTGTGATGTGGAGGGGTACACAATACCCGCCGGGACACGCGTACTCCTCAACGTGTGGTCTATAGGCAGAGACCCGACCTGCTGGGAGAGTGCGGAGGAGTTCATACCTGAGCGGTTCATGAAAGAAGGCACCGATGCCGATGCCGACTTCCAGGGGAATGACTTCCGTTTCCTGCCGTTTGGGTCTGGGCGAAGGATATGCCCAGCTATAAACTTCACCACAGCCACGTTTGAAATCATTCTGTCCAACCTTATCTACCACTTCAACTGGAAGCTACCGCCAGGGACGACTGACATTGACATGACGGAGTCATTCGGCATGGATGTGCACCGTAAGGAGAATCTTCTTCTTATCCCAAGCTTGGCTTAGGACCGTCTAGATTTTTCTATTGTTGGGTAGCACTTCCATTAATTCCCAGTGCACCCGACTCCAAATAAATCTTCAGAAGTCTACTTCGATTGCTATATCCAACAATAAGGGCAATCCCAACAATAAGTGCCTTGTCAGATTTCAATTACTCATGTATGAGTACGTACGGCATTCCTGGAGGAAAAATGTTTGGGTTATGAACCATCGTATACGTATCCATTTGTTTTGCTTGATGTTCCTTTGGTACTAATCACCTTGCTTGGTTTCCTTGAGAAAAGATGCGACTCAATGGAGTTACAAGCACTGTGTATGTTTTATCAGATATTTGCCATTGCAAATCTCGGTTCTTATAGTCAAATTACAACTTGGAGCATATTTGCACTTCTTCACTTGAATAATGCTATTGAAATTTTGCACTTCCCTTCATATTTGCAGTTCCTTGGCTGGCATGTTTGGTCCGTTGATGTTAAGTGGTTTCACCTAACAAGATAGATACACACGTAGCAGAGTCACTTAAATCAGGTTCTGCTACTAAAATCCCTGAATCAGGTCTGTTATCTCTAAGTCGGCTCGAGGCGGTCAACCAAAATCCCTGACTTGACTCCACTCAATCCATCCAAATCAGTGGCCATTTGTAGCGCCTTGCTAAGAGCGCAAGCGCCATGCTGAGAATGAGTGACACGGGCCTCATCAACCGCTACTCACATCGATCTAGCACGTTCGTATTGACTATGAACTCTTATTGATGATCATGTCCCATGCAAGAATTTTTTTTATCGGTTCATAACACCAACTAGTACTAATGTGTGAACATTAGTAACAGTTGGTGATATTTCGCAAAAAAAAATGTATCGGTTGGTGATACACGGCTGGTACTATGCGTGGTGAGAATAATTATTAGAAGTTGGTGGCATAGCCGATACTATTATGAGTTCAGCAAATTAGTACAGGTTTGTACCGCCAACGACAAGAGTACCTGATTACGTACAATCGGTATCGAAGGGTGCAAGATAAATATAGCTTCGTCCTCCCCGAGCCTAACTAAGCAACGAACAGAAGGAGCTCATGTTCATGGCGACATCGGCATAGGAGAGGTTGGTGCTTCATGCTTTCATGCTTGTTGACAGCCACACTGGTGCAAATCTGGGTAGTGACCCTGCACATCTACTGCGTAATACCACGCTATTATAGCATATCATCCGAAAATAGTTGGCAAGATTAGATCTTGTGACACCAGTGTATAAATTTGCTAGATCTGTCCACACATATCATGTTGGCAGGATCTTGATATACACATCCATGTTCTTATTTCAGCATTTATAGCTGCAATTGGTAGGACACTATAACAACAGCACAGCAACCACTAGATTACAGGCACGACAATAACACAAAACAACAAGGTAGCTACATACCAACACACTTCCAAAAGCTGAAAAGGCCTTAGAACCGGGCTGTAGATGCAAACCGAACCCGGCAGCAGAGATTTGAGCATAGCACAACTTAATATTCCAGACGGAACGGAACAGTAGAAAACGAGAATTAAGCAAGCAAGCATCGATGAGAAATACTAATTTATTTTTTCTCTGTGAATGCCGTACGTGGATATGTCTACAGCAAGGAAGCAAGCTCATTATGGCAACCAGGCGTCCAGGCCCATCAGGGATTTGGGCCCAGGGCTCGAATGCAGTGGATGACAATGGACGGCAGATGGCAAGCCCACTGCAATCTTATCCATGGTCCCCGGCATTGATGGCAAGATTTTCCGATTTGTTCTGTTTCTCCAAAATTCAGTATATGTCATGGCCCTACATTTATACTTTCTCTGCTCAATGTTTTCGCACGTTTTAATGATAGATTTGGTTATGATTGTGGTCACAGAGTCACAATCTAGCCACGCAGGTGAGTGTTACACTACTCCCTAAAGATTGGAATAAGCATGAAAATCTGTCAAATACAAATTATTTGTAGAGTTGATGGCACCAAGCATGTGCCGGTTTTCACACGAGTCCCTGGCTCCCTGCTGCGTCGCGTGATGAATTTTCTTTACTCCTTTTAATGCGCAGGTTCACTCTTCCAAGGTTGTGAAAACCTTTATGGAGGTCTGTTCACAACTGATGCAAATGAATTGCCATATGCATACACCCAAGCCAGTAGTAGGTCTGGGAGGTGGGATCTGTTTGCAGGGGGAAGAAGAGGATAAGGAAATGGCCAGCTGGGCCGGCTGGCCCGTGGCGTGCGGCCTGGTGTGGGCAGTAGCGCGCCTGGGCCGAAGGGGGAAGGGGATTGAGCTGTGGGGAAATTTGGAGATGAAAGTAGTCGACTTGGGCCACGAAGTTCTCGGCCCACCTTCAAAGTTTTTGAGGTTTTCCTTTTTTGATGTTTTGTGATTGTAGCTGAACCTTGTAAAATCTATAGAAAATTATAAAACAATCCTAAAAATGCAGAGTAAAATTTATTAAGTTCCTCTTGACTAGATATGCACAATAAAAATATGATTAGTTGTAAAATAACAAGTTTACCCCTCTGTTTAATTCGTGCTACTAAATGCATGCATATTTAGTTTCTATAGCTTCCTATCTTGTTTGTGGCCAATATTTAGCTCTTCATCATATTTTTAGTCTTCTATAAAAGTCTGAGCATCAGTAATATTGTATACAATATTTTAAAAATGTATGTTGCTAAATCCCAACAAAGCATGTTATATTCATATATGTAGTTCTACTTTATGAAATTCTATGCATTTTGGGCAGTAGGTGTATTTCCTTATGTTTATGTCTCTGTATGAATCTCATGGTTTACTTCCATGCCAAGGGGAAGATATGATTTTGTGATCATATGCCTATGTTTAACTAGAGAAATCCATATAAAATTGTAGCCTCCACTAAATACTATAAAAATTGATCAGTTGCTAAGTTAGGAACTTTACAGCTTTCTGGTAAGGTTTGGTACATATAGCCTTAACAAAACTTGAGATATATATCATGTTCTTTGCATCCTGCAAAAATTTCTAAATTCTTAACTCAGTATATAAATGCTAAAAATATTGAAAATTTTACAGAAATTATTCCTTCATCTATGTAACATTGTGAAAATATTTGAGCACCAGATCATTCATGTGTAGGAAGTTATGATGCTTTCTCTGTTTTCTAATGTGTAAGTTATGCATTATCTGTACCCTTCCCTTCTGTGTAATGTTTTTGCACGCAAGTTTTTGCCATAATCATTTTAAAGTGCGCTGGTATAAAAAATTTGAAGACTAGAGGCTTAGTATAGTTTTCTATATGAATTTAAGGAGAAACCTAGTGAAAAACATTAAACTGTCAACATTGTATGATGGGTTGCTGCATTCATAAGCATTATCTTATTGTTGTCCATGCATTTATGGCACTCATCGATAGTTGCATTTCATATAGACACCACAGTTGCTGACGATATGTATGAGCTGGTTGTCGAGCCTACCACTAACCTCGTGGAGACCGTTGTATTCACTAAGCCCGTGACTAAAGCCCCGAACCAATGTTCCGAACAGTCCAAAGCTATTGAGTAGGAAGGCAAGCACCATAAGCATGACCCTATTTTCTAAACCTATGCAACTCGATTTATTTAAGTATTATGTATTTAAGTTTCGGATGTCTTTGGAACCCTAGTATGCATGATGCTTAGGTTTCTATGTCAAGCACTAGTGTCTAGGTTGTTAGATTGCCATGTTATTTAGGACTCAGTAGAATTAGTTGAGTGATCTTCTGTCACTCGCGAGATAAAAGGATCTTTAAAGGTTGTCTCGTTCTGCTTAGAACTCATGATAGCAATTAATTGGACCCCGGGCGTGAAGGATGATTGATGTTAGAAAGAGTTGGCAGAAGGCTGGGCCTTGCTGCTAATGTTTTCGCCTGCGTCGTATAAAGTCGTCAGTTGATAATTGTTGGGCGAGCTTTGAATATACTGATTACATGCTGGCATCATGTGTTTCAATAAACTGATGTACCTGACCTAATCAAGTACTTGGACTTTTCCCGGCCACTATTCTGGGAGTGGTTGTGATGGCTGGCGTAGTTGTCGCTGTGTGTTCCGGTACTGGTAGGGCTTTGCATCCGGAATTAGTTGGTTTATGCGGGAGATGATGGGACCCATCATAGTTTCAGCTTACGGCCCTTTTCGTTTGGCTGGTGGCTGGTGCTGGTTTTTTATGAGAGAAAAACACTGATGGCTGGTTGGTGGCTGGTGCTGGTTTTTGATGAGAGAAAAACACTGCTGGCTGGTTGGTGGCTGGTGACTGATGCTGATTTTTGTAGGAAAAAGCACTTCTGGCTGGAAGCCATCCAGCCGAACAGGCCGTACCACGATGCAACTAGCAGTGAGAAAGTTTGCAGTCAATAATTTATGGGTGGAAAGGACACGGTCACTCGCACATATGATATCTTAGAGAATAATGATCTGTCGTTGCTGCGCTGGAACATCCATCTCCATAAGCTTATAATTTTCTTAAAGGGAATCTTGCTACATAGAGTATGAAATGAAAGGAGCGTAATTTTGCGTGACGAATCTAATAAGCCTAATTAACCCATTATTTACTATAATGATGCTACAATAACTATCCTCTAGCTATGCGGTCAAATGCCTCATTAGATAGGTCTCGTGAATTAATCCAGGATTATTTTGTAAACTGACTTTATTTAATACCTTTAAATAATAATTAACGTGGGGTAAAAAATTTTCAAACACAAACAAACACAGCCAATGTATGGGCTGGTCATTCTTTGCTGCGCGCCATTATTTATTTCTCACCTGCACGTCTGCAACAGCAAGTGGTGCGAAAAGGCGCGCTAGCTGCTAGCGATTACGCGCTTCAGCCCTCCGGTCAATGGGGTTAGCAATAATGGAGAAGCAGGCACTGTCACGGAAACTGGCAAGGGCCCCAGCAAACAGGGCCAATGGATCGAAAAATGGTAGAGCAACTCAAGAAAGCAGGTGTGCGATGTTGATTTTTAGTTTTTTAACCATCCAACTTGCACATACTCTTGGAGATTTTACCCGTCAAGTGGCAGTGGACGCACAGTGAGTATATGCCATCAGGTGTCCCCTTCTTCCTCTGCTCCGGCGCCAACGACGGCGAGTTGACTTGCTCCTGTAAGCTACCAACCATCCTGAACCCATCCGTCCTTTCCCGTGAGCATTCTTCCGTGCCTTATCTTTGTTCGTTATTTCAGGAACGTCCGTCTCATCTTCCTCCACCTTCTTCCTGAGATCCCTCTTCACGAGACCATAGCATTCCAATCCATGGCAAATCCATGGGGAATTGCTGCGTCAGGCTGGTGCTTCGTGGTCATGGGTTGGCTGATGTCACCAATATTAAGCTTCCTTGTGAACAAGATCTCTTCCAGCCTCGCTGTTGACATATCAAGAAATATCCGGGAGCTGAAGACTGACGTTATCCCAAGCATGAAGCCGATGCTGGTAAATTTGGAGAAGCAGAGAATGGAAAGACCAGCGAAACACAGCGGATCAGATCTGAATACGCTCGAGGAGATAGAAAATGATCTGAGGAATGCCATGTATGAAGCTGAAGACATACTTGACCAGGTTGAATATGACCGGATTGAGAGGAAAGTCAAGGGGCACTGCAGGTCGGTGCAGCACCTCCTCAACGCTGCTGGCACTTGCATCACCCGCTGCAAGGGGAGCTGGTTCGTGACACGCGCAGAGATCATCATCCGAGATGCACTACTGCAGTGCGCCAAGGGATGGGCCTGGCTGAGTGCCACCCTTTGCAGATCTGGTGATCTACTACCAATTTTCCGAAGAGCCTCGAATCCCCTGGTGCAGAGCATCCGTGATTGGTCACAGTCCCTACTGGTCATATGAAGCGATCGGCATCAAAACAAATCAGGTACCATCCGATGATCGTGTCCATTTCCTGCTGCTACCATACTATATATATAAAAAATCCAGCTGCAGTTTACTTTATTTGTCGTCATGAACAAGATTGTTATATTAATCCACAGGTCCCAACCCTGATTTATTGTTGTTGAAAATGCTAGGATCAGAGATAACTTTATAGTGATTGATTTTTTCCCCCCTTCGCATTCATTCTGGAGGAATAATTCTACATCGGCAAGACAAACCCAACATATTTGTCCATTATATTTAGATTGCATTCCTGTATCGAAGTAAATTAAACTTAATAATCCAAGCAACAATTTAGATCAAAAGAAATTACCCTACACCCATATATAGAAACAACATAATAATGATATAACGAATGTAGATTCTACACGATTTTCTTCTTTAATTTATGTGCTGATTAGTAAAGACTAGCCCAACAGCCCGTGCACCTGCACGGTCTAGTAGTTTTAAATACAGATGAGTAATTGAGATTTAGATCAATTAATTGAATGTTTAAGTTGTGGTATATTAAACCAAATTATTTCTATTTTTTGTATAGTGTCAGGAACAGCCATAAGGGGTCCCATAACTTAGAGGATAATTACCCTTGATAAACGCAAACAACCCATCACCAGGCCCCCACAAGCTGGAAAAGGCCTGGGCGCACAAGGCCCACGGCCCATCGACGGACCACAGCCCGCTCGAGGCTCTTCCACGAGGGTCTCCACGCGTGCGACCGATCTCCACCTCGATCGAGGGTGACGACCCCCTCGACCGAATTGGCAAGCTCCACCTTGATCGAGGCCCCTTCAGTCGAGCCCCGCGTCACCCCTGAATAAGGGAACTCCGCGTCGCTCGAGGCTACCCCCAGAACAACAGGGCGCGCGCGCCCACCTGCCCCGTCGACAGGCGCATTGAATGCCCTACGCTACCACAGGATGCCAAAGTCAAAAGGCAAATCCCAAGCCATCCCGCATAGGACGACATGGCCCGCGCCACGCCTACCAACTCCGGTCCCTGCCATCCCCTGCGCTGTGCCGGCCAGAGAGGTCCTGTGTGGACAGGCCGGCGTCATTCAGCACTCCTGTGCTACCAACTCCCGTACTACTGATCCCTCGGACGGGCAGGAGAGACCCTCGAACGGCTGTCCGGCGCCGACTGAGCACGGACGCCGGTCAGTGCCGGACGGCAGGAGTGTGACAGGCCACTCCGGCCACTGCACTGCCATCCCTGGCGCTGTGCCGGTCAGAGAGGTTCTGTGCGGACAAACCGGCGTCATTCAGCTCTCCTGTGTTGCCGCGTCATTCAGCTCTCCTATGCTGCCAACTCCCATACTGCCCTCCATAATGTAGCCCTCGAATGGGCATGGGGAGACCCTCGAATAGGAACGCGTGCATTGACTGGACACGGACGTCGGTCAGCGCTGGGTCTCGAAGCCACTCTGGGACAAGCACAGGAGCCCGTACCTTCCACAAAAGCCACCACGCCGCCTACTGGAGGACGTCCATCGCCATGCTCTCCAATGCGCCGCGACTATAGGCGCCGTTACACTGTACGCATGTCACTGCCCCTCCTTGGTCTATAAAAGGAGGAGGCACACGCCCTTGCGCGAGGGGATGACACACAACGAACGCACGCACGCATCAACAATGCAACGACGAATCACAACACCACCACTACACAACGCACCCGTAGCTCAGCACTTGGGACCTGGAGGCTTCACCTCCTCTCCCGCCCTGCTTGTAAACCCCTACTGCAAGCAGCCCGGTGCAAGATAATACAAGTGCTCGCACACCCACTGCTGGACGTACGGCCCCGTGGCCGGAACTAGGATAAATCTCGTGTCATTTGTGTTAGCTTTTGCACCAACCATCGAGAGACAGGACGCAACGCATTTCACTAGTTGGTCCCGGGCTCCAACTCCGAACAACCACATATAGATATGTCGAATACGCTGCGCATCTTTGTATTGATAAAGAAATATTTTACTGAAGAGTTTACACCATACGGATATGAACTGTTTGATAGCAAGATTATTTGAACCCCTTTTTGATGAGCAAAAAATTATTTGAATCCATTGATTTGGAAAACAAAGGAACCATTTGCCTATGTGCGCTTAACTGATAAGCCTATCTTAGGCTACATTGAGCTTACTTTTGACATGATCTTGATTTCTATAATTTTCATCTGGAACTCCCGAATCATCTATCAAGGAGCATCACTAATTTTAGAAAAATGGGTAATATAGCATTTTTACCAAATTCTTCTTATACAGTGTACTCATGTCAGTTACAGAATAAGAATTCACATGGTTCTACATCACAATGTCTCGCAATGCATGCATACTTGGAACCTCTTAAGACACTAACTTCATGTTCTACGGTACTGTTTTTCAGCATGTACGTTGTTAATTTGTATGACTTGTCTTGATGTGTATAATGTTGCATCTCTCTTTAGTTTATTACCAAGCATTGCACATTGTCTCTCATTAAGAATCAATCGGTCACGCATAACTATTCGCACTGTCTAAACAACATTATAGTATATTGGCTAATCCCATACAATTTGTAGTACAAAATTTAATAAAGAAGATAAAATTGTTAGAGTTACATACCCAACACGTAGAAGGATCATTGCATCTCCGTTGGTATGAACATACGGCTACTGATCACAGTACTCCACACGGGGACACTATTGTCGGGCATGCCTCTCCTTTTTCTTCTGGCCAAAGGATGCATGCGCTGCCATCTGCAACTCGTGAGGACGACCCGCGCAGCACCGTACGTACCTTCCACCGCTCTCGCGGCCTCTTGCGCCGTCGTCCCGGCAAACAATGCCGTAGCGGCGTAGTAGCCACCCCCATCTCTAGCAGCATTCTCCTCTCCAGGTTGCTAGGGCCAGGCGGCAAGGTCCAGCATATGACGGCCTCAACGCCAAAGTCAAAGTCGGTCACACATACGGGCTGCCGCTGCATCGGTAGTCGGCACACACGACGGGCTCGCTGTCGTTAAAGTCGTAGTGCACAGGATAGAAAGACCTCGTGGGACAGACCCATGCTTAGCTATTACGGCTAGGGTCGGAGCAACTCCAACAGTTCCCAAATAACAATTCCCTTTCCATATTTCTCGTTAAAAGGGATTAAGAGAAAAAAGTACACCTCCAACGGATCCTCTTTCTATTTCTCTTTCCCTATATTTTTTCTCAATCCCCTTTAATCCTTCCCCTCTCCCTAATAGAAAGGGAACAAATCTCTCTCCCCTTTCCTTTACTGGCCTGCCTACGCTCGCTCGCACGTGACTCGGCACGCCGCCGCTCGCCTGCACCCGTCCAGCGCGCCGCCGCTCCCCGCCGGCCGTCGAGCGCTACCGCTCTGCTGCCCCAGTCGAGCGCCGCCTGTCGACGAATTATGTCGACCACGACCTGCACAAACAACACGAAGATTTAGACAGGTTGGGACCGCGGATAGCGTAATACCCTACGTCCTGTATGCTTGTTTGTATTGCTCGTGAGGGTGGATTGTAGTTGTTTTGAGGGGGTCCCTGCCCCGCCTTATATATCCGGGGGGCAGAGTTACAAGTCGGTTACAAACATCTAGTCGTATACAACATGGAGTTCAAGGTCGTCTTGCTTCGCCTTTTTAGCCAAAGCGAGTACTTCCAGCATCTGGATAGGAACTTGCGAGGTAGCAGCGAATTTCACGGCTTCAACATCACAGTCATAAGCAATCTTGTAGGAGCTGGCATCTTGAGGACAAGGTATACATAATGCGGGATCGCCATGTATTTGGCGAGGGCTGGTCGCCCAAGGATGGCATGATACGAGGTCTCAAAATCAGCCACTTTGAACTTGATGTACTCAGTTCTGAAATTAGCTTCTGTCCCAAAAGTTAATGGAAGTGTAACTTGTCCAATGGGAATAGCAGCATTGCCTAGAACGATGCCGTAGAACGGAGAGTCTGTGGGCTTCAGGAACTTTGTGATATCCAATCCCATCTTTTTGAAAGTTTTCGCAAAGATAACATTGAGGCCGCTGCCACCATCTATGAGTACCTTCGTCAGTCTGGCTTGTGCCACGACTGGATCCAGGACTAGAGGGTATCTGCCTGCGTTAGCATAGCTGGTCCATTGGTCCCCCCTGTAAAAGGTTATTGGGACTTCTGACCATTTGAGGTACGTAGGGGTAGCTGGCTGTATTGACATAATCTCGCGAATAGACAACTTCTTGGCCCGTTTCGACTGGTTGTAAGATTCGCCACTAAACAATACCGCAACAATATTCTCGACTTGAGGAAATCCATTGCCAGGATCCTCGGTGTCCTTGTCATCCCGCTTGTTGTCTGATTTGTTTCCACCATCGGGGGTGATCTCGTCGAACTCCTTCTTAATGTGGAAACAGTTAGCCATATTGTGATGACCGTTGGGGTGATAAGGACAAGGACCATTCATCACTTTGTCAAGTGTGACATGGTTCTTTTTCTTGCGCTCTAGTCCTGCAACTGTGTTGTCTGGCTTGCGCTTCCTGTTATTGCGGTTGAAATTACGCCTGTTGTTGTTGCGACGATCTTCTCCATCCTTGTTGGAGTTGTTGGAGTTGTTGTTGTTCTCGCGATGCTTGTCAAAGCGTTCACGCTCGCGATCGTCTTGGTCAGCCCACTCAGCAGCCATGCATCTAAGCTCAGAAATTGTTTCTCTCCTTCCGAACTCACGATGTAATTCCCTTGCGTAGAGTCCATCGTGAAAGCAGTCAATGATCTCACGATCAGAGACATCAATGATGGTGGCCCTTTTTTCAAAGAACCTCTGGATGTACTTCCGCAAGGTTTCACCTTTCTCCTATTTATAGGCTGCCAATTCAAACTGAGTTCCCAGGTTCCCTGAAAATTGGCGGTGGATTTCTTCGTAAGGTCTTCCCAAGAGTCTATGGACCCGGGGCTAAGGCCCTCGAGCCATATAAGTGGAGCTGTATCCATCATGACTGGGAAATAGATGACTTTTACGTCATTGGTTCCTCCAGCCATAGTGATTAATGTCGAGTAGACTCACAACCACTGCTCCTGGTGTTGTTTGCCTGAGAATTTTTCAATTCCTGTGGCCTTGAACTTCTTAGGTAGCTTGACTTTCTTGATTCTGGTGGAAAAGGCGGGAAATCCATCGTAATTGTCGGATGGGGAGCGATGACGCCTGCGTCGGGCATTACTACGATCTGAGTTGTTGCCCGAGCCATGGCTTGGAGAACCACTTGGCTCGCGGTGACCTCGGCCACGATTACGGCCTTGGTCGTGATCTCTGCCACGTGGAGGACGGTCACCATCATCATCGCCTGGCGGATCGTTGTTGGGCTGGCGATCCCTGTCACGCCCGCGCTGATGACGATCTTCGTTTCGATTAGCGTTGGGTGGAAGGTTGTTGTCCTATGGCAGGTTATTATTCTGTGGTGGCTGTCCATCACGGGGTAGGGGGCCGTAACGCTGATCAAATTCATTGCGCCGGTGAAGTTCTGACGCAATGCGGTTTGCTCTGTTCGCATCTATCTGAGAGCGGGCATCACGGTTGGCATTGATGTTGTTACGAAGATCCCCTTGTGTTGCCGCATTGAGAACTGGTGCGTTAACTTGTGAACCAGCTCGAGTTGGATGAGACGATGCAGGTCTCTCATGGTGCATCTGTCTCCCTCCCTGGCGTCTAATGCCTGTAGTGTGGTGGCCTGGTGTTGGTCCACCGCCAAGGTTTCGACGTGCTGTTTCCAGAAGGGTCAAGACTTGTCTAATCTGCGGGGTTTCAAGCAGTGCCCAAACTATCTCCGCAGCAACAGAGAGATTAGCCGGAGCGTCCTGTAGGACTGGCTGGTCACCCACCATCTGGAAATCATTCTCGAGATTACGAGTAGCAGTGGCACGCATAGCCGCATTAAGGCGTCGTTGCCTACGCTTGGCGTTCCTTGCCTTCCTCGCGGTCTTCTAATGCTCGTTTCCTCCAGGGGCTGTGTTTTTCTTCATCGGAGATATCCACAACAAGCTCCCGATCATACTGGGTGCCTTGTCCCTCGGTACCGGCCATGAAAGCTTATCTGCTGGGATCAGAGGCGTTTGTCAACACCAAGGTAGGAGCGCTGGAGAAGTTATCCCCGGTGCTTTCTGTGGATGCAGTGATAGAAGTAGTCTTGCCGTCCTGGTAAGGTAAATCTTCCAAGATCACTGCTGCCAATCTTGACTCGTTTTCCCGACAGGTGTCAGCAGGAATCGCACCAGGCCAGTGAACAATAAGTCCTCCTGGTGTACTGGTAACGACTAGTCCTGAGGGGAGACGAACGAGTGGTTCTTCAAGCTCAACATTATACTTGAAGTATGCGCTACAAGTTAAGCGCGCAATGTTGTCTGGAGCGTCACTTAGCAAGACCGTGAAGTCATCTGCATCATCATCCTCTGATGGCTTCAAGGCCCGCGCAGAGTTCTTGCAGTACTCCACAATTTGGTTGTGTGTTTGTATTGCAGGGTTGTCCTGCTTCGCGGCATACATCTGTTTATATGTAGTCGCGGTGTTGGAGAGTCCGAACGGGAATCGATCCAGGGGGTTGTCCTATGGCAATGCAGTCTTGAAGTTCCGTCTCGACTTGGTGTATCCCAATCGGAGTAAGAGTCGGAGTTGAACTCGAACTAGTAGTCGAAATCGAAATCGAGAAATCCGCTGAGAGTTGATTATCGACGAGATCGCGGAGCGGCTCCACTGGAGACGCCATCGATGAGTACGGGCCCGGTCGATCTTCTAAGAAGGACTGGAAGCCGCCCTGCCATCGGAGACGAATGTCCAGGCCCCGATGACGAAGGTCGCGCCCTCCTCGACGCCGCTTGCTTTGAAAGTTGATCCCATCGCCCCTATCGGTGACCTTCAACGTGAGAGCCCCACGGTGGGCGCCAAGTGTCGACGAATTATGTCGTGCCTGGGGGTACCCCAGAGAGTAGATTTGTGGGTCTCGCCGAGTTCTAGGAACGATGGTGCACGAACAACACGAAGATTTAGACAGGTTCGGGCCGCGGATAGCGTAATACCATACGTCCTGTATCCTTGTTTGTATTGCCCATGATGGTGGATTGTAGTTGTTTTGAGGGGGTCCCTCCCCCACCTTATATATCCGGGGGGCAGAGTTACAAGTCGGTTACAAACATCTAGTCATATACAACATGGAGTACTACAATAGGGTACTTTGGGGAGTCTCCTAATAGTGTACGACTAGTTCAACTAATCAACTACGATGTCTTGCACCATAGCCGACTAATTTATGGTAGTCGGGTCAACCTTCCCTATCGAGTAGTTCAACCCTTTGTATAAGTGGCCCTAGGGATCCTGGTCCCACACCGCCACCTCCAGCTAAGGCGTCACCTGCCCCGCCGGCCGCCGCCCTGCGCCGCCACCGTCCGCGCCGTAGGCGAGCGTTGCCACCATGTCGCCTCATTGGCCAAGCGGAGCTCTAGGCTCTGCCGGCCGGGTGGCCCACGTGCCTATGGAGTCCTTTGTCGGCTGGTGGTGGCCACGGCTCAGGTCGCCGCCTCATCCTCGGGGCGCTGTCATCCGGCGGAGGCGACGACGGTGCCCAAAATGGAGGCAGGCGGTGCGGACAACATTGGCGTCCTTAGAAGACGGTGAGCCACCGCCGAAGGTGGATGGGTCGACATGGCCCCGATGAAGGAGGAGCTCCATCAGCGTGACCCACTCCGGCCACGGATGCGCTATATGCACGGCGGCAGGTGACACTCCGGAGCAAGCAAGATCGCTTCTTGGCTCTTCTGTTCGAGTTCCTGAACGACGACGGCAAGGAGAGGGAGCACCTCGCCACGTCCGCGCCGGCGCTTGCTGAGCTGCTCGCGCGCCAGGACGCGGCAGGACACTCGGTGGTGGTGGGCGGCGCCGTGGCCGTGCTCCATGGCTGCGGCGACCCTCGTCCATGTTTCTGCAGCGATGACATCCTTCTTGCGGCGTGCGAGGTCGTCGGGAGCCACATTTTGGCGCAAGCAGGCAATAGAGGGAGGATTGAGAGCCCACCGTGAGCCTGGGTGCCGGCGGCACTGAGTGGCAGGCGGCGGCGACGCCGTCCGTAAGGGAGAAGAGGCGGTGGAGCTTCCGGCAGCCGGCTCGCCCGCGTCGCCCGCGCGGCGGCCACCTGCCGCTCGTCCGCGCGCCGGCCGCCGCCCGCTCGCCGCTTGCCCACCGGCCGTCCGCCGCATGCCTGCGCCGCCCACACGCCACAGCCGCCCGCGTCCTTCGTAGACAGATAGAGGAAAAGGAGAGAGACACTGATTCGTGAGACCCACTTGTCAGGGAAAAGGGAAAGGGGAATGAGGAAAGGGGAACTGTTGGAGCACATCTTTCCAATGTGTTGAAAATCTGAAAGAGAATTCCCCTATAGCAGAAATAAAGGGAAAGAGGAAAGAGAAACTGTTGGAGTTGCTCTTAGGAAGCCTACGTGTGCATATGGTTGACGCGATGAGATTGGAGGAGCACAAAATCTTATTCATTGGTTATTGAGAACTGCCGAGCCAGATGCCTCATAAATAACGTTATATAGGGAGATTAACAACTACTTTTCAATTAATTTCCTGAATGTCTGTTTTTTTGGTCGTGTTTTATTTTTTTATGGTGGCAGACATAGGTAATTTATAACTAACTATTTGGGGTTACTTTGTGCAATTATGCAATGGCGGGTAATTATTTTAGAAGCAAAATAGATCCAATGGATATTATTGCCTACGATGATGAGATCCTACCGAATCGATGGCCAGATGTTTCTGACTATTGTGAGAATTTCTACGATTTATTTTTTTTCTAGCACGTCTCGTGAGAATTAACGTCGAGGCTTCAAAAGGAGCCTATAATTTGTAATAGAAAGATAAGTTTCGCATTGATATTCGATAAACTTTTACATTCTGATACGATCAGCCTGAATACTTTTTAAAACATTACTAGTCATTTTAAAAAAATTGAGTGCATAAATTCTTGAACATGGCAAACATTTTGACATGGCGTAATAACAAATTGAGAGTACTAGTGGAATATGTGGCTAGAATAATCATCTGAGACTAGCTTTTCTTCTTGCAGAAGGATGACATTGCAGCTGATTCTTTCTTTTCTGCTATTTATGGAAAGAGCATGAAGAAAAGAATAGAGAACATTGAAAATATTGTCAATGACTCGAAGAAATCGCATCTGCTCACTCAGGACAGAAGCAGCACTGAAATTCTCGTCAAGGATACCAGTAAGGAAAGCAGCAGCACACAGGAGGAGATTGATGACTTGCACAGAAGCATTAAACAGAAACAGAAGGTAATTGGTCGTGTCAAGGAGCGCCAGCTTATATGTAGCATGCTTCGGAAGGGCTCAGATGCTGATGTATCAAGCTCCAGTAGCAGTAAACCTTATTCAGTGATTTTGAACGAACGGGCACAAGACAGTGCCTATTTCATTGATAAAGAAGAGAGTTTACAGTCCAATCATATCTGTACAGTAAAAAGAGAAAGTCTAGTGACGCGCAATCAAAATTGCCAAATCTTTGGCCCCCGCCGTTGCCCAAAGCGATGCCTCTTCCTTGATCCGATCGACAAGTGTCAGGACCGAGGATTCGTGATTTCTGAAGACTCTTGCATTTCTCTCCTTCCATACTTCCCAGCTTAGGAGTAGGGTGAGGGTCTGGATACCCCTACGTGGCGTATCAGGGATCGTTGTGATGTTGGACCACCATTGAAGAACCGTCTGGCTCTGGGCCCATTCCGTGGGCATCAAGAGCGGCTGTCCCACCCAGACAGCTACTAGCGACCATATCCTCCTTGTATAGCGACAATCAACTAGGAGGTGATGAGCCGATTCCATTACTCTCCGGCATAACGGGCAAGTGGGACTGTGATCCATTAGCCAACCACCCTCTTTCGAGGTCCATACCCGGTTTTGAAGAATGAGCAATGCAAAGAATTGGCATTTAGGAGTCGCCCATGTTTTCCATATCTTTGCACTCTGTGGCGTCTTTATGCAGCCAAGGAACTGCACCTTGTAAGCCGATGCTGTAGTATATTGGCCATGTGCAGAAAGCTTCCATGTGATAGCGTCGTGCACGTCCGGCTGTATATGTGTGTCCTTGATTAGGTTCCATAGGTTGACGAACTCGTGAAAGTGCGCGATGGTAAAACCATTTCTGTGGTCAAGGTCGCGGATCCAATTATGGTCAAGGTCGCGGATCCGATTGTCATGTTGTAATGCATCTGCCACAGTTCGATTTTTCTTCCTGGACTTGACGAACAACTGTGGAGCGACATCCTTCGGGCGTTGACCTCGGGACCACGCATCAGTCCAGAAACGCGCCTTACGACCGTCGCCTAGTGTGATGTTTGTGCACGTAGCAAAGAGTAGCTTGTCGATGTCATCACAAGGCAGTGCCGTGCCGACCCAGGTCTTTTCCGGGGATACCCAGTTCTCCCAAAGCCAACGTATACGTAACGCCCGTGCGAATTTTTCTAGGTGAAGCACACCGAGGCCTCCGTATTCTTTAGGTAGGGTTGTTTTCGTCCAGTTGACTTTGCATTTGCCTCCAGAAATTTCCTTGTCCCCGGCCCAAAGGAACCGTCGGCGTATGCTGTCGAGCTCTTCGAGAGCTTCCTTTGGCGGCTTGAGCACCGTTAGAGTGTATACCGGCTGGGAGGTGAGTACGGATTTGGTCAGAGTGACGCGGCCTGCTTGGGTGAGATTGCGCCCATTCCATGTAGACAATTTCCCAGCAGCCTTGTCGATCAGAGTCTGGAAATCCAGTTTCTTTAGGCGTTTGGTCGTGAGCGGAAGGCCGAGGTATTTGATCGGGAATGGGAGTCTTGTAAGCGGGAGGTCAATCAATATCCTGTCGAGGTCAATGTTGTTGCATCGGATAGGCGTGACGCTCGTCTTCTGAATATTTGTGCACAGTCCGGTTGCCTCTCCAAATCTGAGTAGAAGTTCTTTCAGATTTTTGGCGTCCTTGGACGTCAGCTTAATAAAGATGACAGCATCATCAGCGTACAGGGATGCCCGGAATCGAGCCACCCTGCCATTAAGTTTGCTAAGAAAGCCCCTCTCCGTCGCAATCTCGAGAAGGCGCTGTAAGGGGTCGATCGCGATGACGAAGAGGAGGGGGGACAGCGGGTCTCCTTGTCTCACTCCGCGGCCGTGCTGAATGGGATCAAGGGGGATGCCGTTAAGTAGGACCCGCGATGTGGAGGATGTGAGAAGTGCCGTGATCCAATTTAACCATTTTGGGGGAAAACCCATCCGCTGCATGAGGGAAATGAGATAATCCCATCGCACAGAATCGAACGCCTTTGAAATGTCCAGCTTCAGGAGTAGTGCAGGGGTGTTGTTCCTGTTGAATCGCCTTGCTAAATTTCGGACGTAGAGATAATTATCGTGAATACTCCGCTTCTTGATGAAAGCACTCTGACACGGTGAGATTAGCTGATTCATGTGCGGCGCGAGGCGAAGGGCCAATATCTTGGCGATTATCTTGGCCATGGAGTGGATAAGACTGATCGGGCGAAAGTCTCGTATATCTTCAGCACCGTCTTTTTTCGGAAGTAGAACGATGTTGGCCTTATTGAGCAGGTCCAGATCCCGACATCTCAGGTCGTGGAATGAGTTGACCATCGCAACTACATCCATTTTACTCTCAGCGAAAACCAGCGCCAGCCACCAGCCACCAGTATTTTTCTCTCAGCAAAAACTAGCGCCAGCCACCAGCCACCAGCCAATCGAACAGGGCGAACGTGAGGTGGCTAAGGGGTCACGGTCAATCATTCGATCCCGATCATAAATAAAGCCACAGCGAGCGAAACAATCAGACCGATCCGTAGGCCAATCTCACGCGGATGAAAAAGCCACAGCCCACAGCGGCCGAAGTAGCAGCCGCCGTAGTTTGGGCCAGTGCACGAGAGAGAGCCCGGGGTGTTCCCGTGGACCATGGTGCGCATGAGGTAGCGAGAGCTTTTCGTAAGGGAAAAAGTTCCATTTACCTCCCTGGATGTTAAACTGAGTTCGTGAAACCTCCCTGGACTCAAAAACCATCCGTTCAGACTCCCTCAATTCTCGAAACCGGACACGTGACCTCCCCAAGCGGTTTTGGAAGCGGTTTTTGTCCGACGTGGCGCCATGTCATCCGTCTTACGTGTCATGGATCCACATGTCAGTGGCACAAAGGATAAAACACGCGGCTCGTTCGTTGGCCCAGGCACGATGCCGCACGGCGAAGCGGCGCATCGGAAGCAGCGTGTTCTGGCATGGACGCGGCCGCTTCGGCATGCCACCACCGGCCACCGCCAGCGCCGCTACCGCCGACGCCTCCTACGACCTCGTCGCCCTCCCCGTTGATCGTTTGATAAGCGTTGGCTGCCGTCTTTCGTTGCTCCAGGTGAATTTACGGTTTTGTAGTTTTATTTCTTTGAGGCCGCAAAAATTGAGGGCGCGTCGGAAGGAAGTCATTAGCCGCGTGTTTAGATTGTGGTTATTTTTGTCGCTTGCCCGGTAGATTAGATTGAAGTCACCCACGACTAACCATCTATCATCATCGTCCATCGGCTTTAGGCGTCTTAGGTGTGCTAGGAAAATGCGCTTCTCCTCTCTTCTGGATGGTCCATAGACCGTTGTGATGCGGAAGGTGGTGAGGCAATGCCGTATTGTTGCATCGGCCGACAAAGAGAAGCGCCCAATAGTGACATTGGCGAGATCAATCTCGCTATCATTCCAAAGGAGAAGAATACCCCCCCGTGTGCCATGCGCGGGTTTATAGGCGAAACAGTTAAGTCGGTATGCGCCCAGGAAGGCTGCCAGCCGTGCGTCGATGGTGTGGAGCTTGGTCTCTTGCAGGCACACTATATGGCATCTATTGGTCTTCACAGTTTCATGTACTGCGAGACAGAGTACAGCAAATTTAAAGTGCCCGAAGGTCGAAGCCAGCAGGGCCGCAAATGTCGCTAATATCCACCCGAAGGTCGCAGCCAGCAGGGTGTTCAGGTTCATGGTTTGACGATACATAGAAGATAGATAGAAGCACGTGCATCAGTGGCCGCTCAAGCTGCCATTGGAGGATCAGCTGCCTCCTCATCACCCTGCACCAGCTCGGGTGCCACAGCTCCCGCATGCGCAAGTAGAGCTTCGTCCAGGGCCTGCTCATCCTCATCGTCGAGGCTGAAGAGCGCAGTAAGCGCGGCGATGATGTGCTCCGGCAGCGGCCCCTGGAACATGGCGACGAAATCGCGCAAGACCGCGTCGATGGTGGGCGTCTCCTCCCCTGCGATGCCCAGCTTCTTCCAGAGATTGCGCCGTGCCCGCTCGGCCACCGGCATTGCTGGTTTGGTGGCCAGCCTTGCGCCGCGCCTGACCTCCGTGGGCGCCTCCGGGGCGCGTCGTTGGCGCGTCTTGCTCTTCACCGGCAGCGGCAGCACGGGAGGTTCCGGTGCCACGAACAAGGCCTCGACACCCGCATGTTGCTCCGCCTGCTCAGCGCCGACGCCCTCCGGTTGCTCTTCCATCATGAGCTCCTGGCTCAGCGTAGGTTGCTCCGCCTGTTCAGCGCCGGTGCCCTCCGGCTGCTCTTCCACCATGAGCTCCTGGCTCAGAGGAGTGCAGGCGCCGTGCTCGGTGCCGATTGCTGCCTGGCTTAGTTGCTGTTGGAGTGTGTCCAGAGCGTGCTCCACCTCCTGGATAGAGGGTGCCGCAAGCAGGAGGGCCTGCTGTGCGCAACCATGCTCCTCCACCTGAGACGAGGGTTCCATGAGCAGGGTGTGTTTCAGAGTGTCAAACACCCTGGCCAACGGCACAGCTGAGCAACCTGCAGGCGAGCCCTCACGAGCGGACCAGGCTCCATTCCTCGCCGTGCCATCCAGGCTAAGCGTGTTGGCGAGCTGACAGATCTTTTCAATGTAGTTAGTGTCAAAGGAATCGAGAGGGTGGGGGCCTCCTGGACCTGGGGTGAGTTAGCTGCTTGGAGCGCCGCCACGAACTGGGCTTGAAGCACCGCGCCAGGCCCCTCTCCGTGCCTGCGTGAGTTGTAGCTGCGCCGTGGCGGGGATCGGGAGCGCTCGCGCTGGAACGAGTCAGGTCTCTGCAGTGCGCCGCGCGATGGCCCCTGGCCAGACACTTGAAGCACCTCCCCCAGGTTTGACGATTGAAGCTTTGAAGGGCCGCAGCGGCAGTGGGTGAGCGTCTTGAAGGCGCAGCGCCTCTGCGACGCTATGAATCGGAGTCGCGTCGCCGAAAGCTGGGCAGCGGAGGACGGCTGGAGCGCTTCTTGGCATAGGTGACGTAGGTCCAGCCTTCCTCCTCACCTTGCGTCTGGCGAGGCCGCTTGGATTGAATGCAGTCGTCCGGAGCAGTAACTCCGGCGTGGGGGTGGTCGCTCGACGGCCGTTGACGCGTCGAATTGAATGCGCCCCGCCTGGTCACTTCAGCGTACGACGGAGGTCCACCGGGTCTTGCCGAGGCAGCAGGACGACCGCTGGGCAGCGGATGGGAGGTTGGCCGGCCGGATCCAGGCGCCATGGATCTGGAGGTGCTGGATCTCGCCGGTGCCGCACGCGGAGAGCCGAAGAACTCCGCCCTGGTGCACGGGGACGGGCTGGCGTTTGTGTGGCGGTGCGGGGCAGGGCGGCGGCAGTGAGATTGGGGCGGCGGAGGGGCTGGATCGAGCCATGACCGGCGAGTCGCCGGCGGGGGTGGGGGTGGGTGGGTGTCGGTGATTGGCATACATGGTATTACAGGATCCGGAAAGAGTACCCTGGCTCAATATGTTTGTGAACATGAGAAGGGAGCTGAAGATAAACATTTTGACCTTATCATGTTCAGCCACGTGTCTACCACTTTCAGAGTGGATAAGATATTTCGTGATATGCTGGAGCAGATCACGCAAGAGAAGCCCTCTGATACTGAAGGTCCTAGAAGCCTGCAGAAGAAGTTAGAAGAAAAATTGAAAGAAAAGCGTTTCTTGTTGGTACTGGATGATCTCTGGGTCAATGAGGAGAATGAGAAGGGACGGGATATTCTACTCGATGCACTTGACGCTGGGAAGAGCGGAAGCATAATCCTGGTGACAGCTCAAAGAGAAGATGCAGCTGCAGCTCTAGGTGCTCAGAAGCAAATTTTAATACCTGACTTGGAAGAGAAGGATTACTTATCCTTATTCATGCATCATGCACGGCGACCAGGTGCGGTCGGTGATGATGGACCATATAAAAGGATTGGGCCAAAAAGCTACTCTTCTCGCCTATTGCAGCAGTAACAGTAGGAAAGCAGCTTCAGAGGAATAGAAGTAACAGTTTCTTTTTTTTAGATAATAGAAGTATCAGTTTCTGGGAAAGAACAGCGAACGATGATGTCCTGAACGAGACCATGGGAGCTCTATGGTGGAGCTATCAGCAACTTGGTCAGGACATCAGGCAGTGCTTTGCATGGGGAAGCGGGAACGCGCCGTTGGAGGCGCGCCGTCCACCAGACCGTAGCGCCAGTCGAAGCGGCGAACCAACGGCGTGACAGCCGATGGGTTGCTCACCGCCGCCTGCAGGTTGTCCTTCGCCGCGGTGTAATCCTCCAGCATGGACAAATGGATGAAGATTTCATACCTTGCGCCCTGGTGCCATGCTTGTGGTGGCGGGTCGGTGAAGACGTGCGCCACCGATGAGCCATCAGAGGGCTGGTGCGTGAACCCCAGCCATACCTTCTTGGGGATGGCGCTCGGATCCGGAGTCCACGCCCACAGCTCGATGTGCCTGGTGTCCGCCGGCTGCACCAGGTCGGTCACGATGCACTGAACCGCACACCGGTGGCCGACGACGCGCTCCACAATTGCCGGCGTCCATGCGTGCGAAGGGATGCCGTCCAGGCATAGTCGCACCCGATAGAAGATGCGGAAGCCGAGGGCGTGCGTGAGGCTGCGCCATCCCCTTAGGCAGATGTCGATGCCTCGCCCGGTGAAGCGCCGGTCCCGCGCCGCCGCGGCGTGTTCCGGCTTCTCGAATCTGATGAGGTAGGGCTCCGGCTGGTGGATGGTGACGACGACGTCGCTGCGTCGCAGCTGCAGCTGCTCGACCAGGAGCTCCTCGATGTCCCTTGCCCCAGCATTCCTTGGCAGATGCATTGCCCATGGCACGAGGGCACATGCTTCCCATTCCTTGGCATCGTGCTCAAGGTGGAAGGAGTTGGGGACGAACACCGTCTCCTCCTCGGGCCTTGAGTCAGGATCCCCAATCGCCACACGCGAAGGGGACAATGGCGGCGGTGGTGGAGGTGGGGGAGGTGGAGGTGGAGGTGGAGGAGGCGGGGGTGGAGGTGGGGGAGGCGGGGGTGGAGGCGGAGGCGTTGACTGCGGGCAGCTTCTCTCTTTGTGCCCCGGCCGGCGACACTTGAAGCAGCAAACGGGGTCTCTGCAGTGCGCCGCGCGATGGCCCCTGGCCAGACACTTGAAGCACCTCCCCCAGGTTTGACGATTGAAGCTTTGAAGGGCCGCAGCGGCAGTGGGTGAGCGTCTTGAAGGCGCAGCGCCTCTGCGACGCTATGAATCGGAGTCGCGTCGCCGAAAGCTGGGCAGCGGAGGACGGCTGGAGCGCTTCTTGGCATAGGTGACGTAGGTCCAGCCTTCCTCCTCACCTTGCGTCTGGCGAGGCCGCTTGGATTGAATGCAGTCGTCCGGAGCAGTAACTCCGGCGTGGGGGTGGTCGCTCGACGGCCGTTGACGCGTCGAATTGAATGCGCCCCGCCTGGTCACTTCAGCGTACGACGGAGGTCCACCGGGTCTTGCCGAGGCAGCAGGACGACCGCTGGGCAGCGGATGGGAGGTTGGCCGGCCGGATCCAGGCGCCATGGATCTGGAGGTGCTGGATCTCGCCGGTGCCGCACGCGGAGAGCCGAAGAACTCCGCCCTGGTGCACGGGGACGGGCTGGCGTTTGTGTGGCGGTGCGGGGCAGGGCGGCGGCAGTGAGATTGGGGCGGCGGAGGGGCTGGATCGAGCCATGACCGGCGAGTCGCCGGCGGGGGTGGGGGTGGGTGGGTGTCGGTGATTGGCATACATGGTATTACAGGATCCGGAAAGAGTACCCTGGCTCAATATGTTTGTGAACATGAGAAGGGAGCTGAAGATAAACATTTTGACCTTATCATGTTCAGCCACGTGTCTACCACTTTCAGAGTGGATAAGATATTTCGTGATATGCTGGAGCAGATCACGCAAGAGAAGCCCTCTGATACTGAAGGTCCTAGAAGCCTGCAGAAGAAGTTAGAAGAAAAATTGAAAGAAAAGCGTTTCTTGTTGGTACTGGATGATCTCTGGGTCAATGAGGAGAATGAGAAGGGACGGGATATTCTACTCGATGCACTTGACGCTGGGAAGAGCGGAAGCATAATCCTGGTGACAGCTCAAAGAGAAGATGCAGCTGCAGCTCTAGGTGCTCAGAAGCAAATTTTAATACCTGACTTGGAAGAGAAGGATTACTTATCCTTATTCATGCATCATGCACGGCGACCAGGTGCGGTCGGTGATGATGGACCATATAAAAGGATTGGGCCAAAAAGCTACTCTTCTCGCCTATTGCAGCAGTAACAGTAGGAAAGCAGCTTCAGAGGAATAGAAGTAACAGTTTCTTTTTTTTAGATAATAGAAGTATCAGTTTCTGGGAAAGAACAGCGAACGATGATGTCCTGAACGAGACCATGGGAGCTCTATGGTGGAGCTATCAGCAACTTGGTCAGGACATCAGGCAGTGCTTTGCATACTGCAGTACATTCCCCAGAGGATACAAGTTACAACGAGATCGGTTGGTTCGCATCTAGATAGCACAAGGGTTTGTAAACACCAGGAGCGATGTAACCGGGGATTTGGAAGATGTAGGCCAGAACTACTTTGATGAATTACTGATGTTCTCATTTCTGCAAGTGGAAGGAACATTTTTCACAATTCATGACCTACTACACGAGTTGGCAGAGAGGGTTGCTGGGAGCTACTTCCATAGAATTGATTTGCTTGGCTCGCCAAAAGATATTCCACCTGGGGTTCGCCATATTTTCATTGAGACCAACAATGGAGCAGAGATCGCAGAGAATTATCTGAAACTGGGAAATTTACGAACCCTGATAATTAAGGAGCACTATTATACAGATACGGAAAGAATGCAACTCATTGAAGGCAAGAAAAGGAAACATGACTTAGAAGAAGTTTTTAAGCGTTTATTCAGGAGGCTGAGGAAACTGCGGGTGCTGATCGTTGAAATAAATCTTATTCTTAAGGAAGATATGTTTCTGAGCTTAGAATCTATTGATGTGCATCTACCTTTTTCATTCCCAGCATCTATTGATCAGATGAGGAATCTACGTTATCTTGGTTTTTGTTACGAATATGGCTTGACAGATGTGGTTTTGCCGAGCACATTTAGCAAGCTTTACCATATGCAGACCATAGAAGTCCCTCATGACCGCAGCGTATCCTGTCCTGGAGACATGTCTAATCTCATCCATTTGCAGAACATCTCTGGCCTTTCGTTTTTCCCAAACGTTGGCACTCTGACATCACTCCAGACAATGGAATACTTCAAAGTAAAGAAGGAACAAGGGTATGAGTTGAAGCAGCTGAAGCACCTAAACAAGCTTCGAGGCACTCTGGGTATATGTGATCTTGGGAATGTCGGAAGCAAAGAGGAAGCTCTTGAAGCTGACCTAGCACGCAAGGAGCGACTCACAAAACTGGACCTGTGGTTTAACGGCAGGCAGACCCCGGACGTCCAAGCAGAGATACTTGAGGGCCTTTGGCCACCGAAGGATATTATAGACCTCGGTATCTTCAATTACAAAGGTTCAAGGTATCCTAGCTGGATGTTGAGTGGCCAGCACCCAGACGCCTTAGGGCAAGTACAATGGTAGAGACAGCTGCTGTCTTTTTAACACAAACAGACAGCTGAATAGACAGCTTGTACAATGTGTTGTCTGTTTAGCTGTCTATATGATAATTAATTCATCATTTGAGATACAAACTCATGGTGATCTACCGCATACTTGATCTTTATAGCTGTTTCTGTGACATACATTAGAGAATCAAAATACATATGTGTATGTGGCTGACAGGTGGGGCCGGTGCCCCAACCTTATCTCCCCACGCCACTTCTCCTCCTCACAATTTCCTCCCTCCCAAACTCCTCTCTCTCTCTCTCTCTCTCTCTCTCTCTCTCTCTCTCTCTCTCTCTCTCTCTCTCTCTCTCTCTCTCTCTCTCTCTCTCTCTCTCTCTCTCTCTCTCTCTCTCTCTCTCTCTCTCTCTCTCTCTCTCTCTCTCTCTCTCTCTCTCTCTCTCTCTCTCTCTCTCTCTCTCTCTCTCTCTCTCTCTCTCTCTCTCTCTCTCTCTCTCTCTCTCTCTCTCTCTCTCTCTCTCTCTCTCTCTCTCTCTCTCTCTCTCTCTCTCTCTCTCTCTCTCTCTCTCTCTCTCTCTCTCTCTCCGTCGGTAGAGCTCCTCCTCCTCATCCTCCTCCTATCTCTCTCCAGCAGGGCTGCGACGGCGGGGTGTTTTGCCTAGGAGCACGAACCCAGGTCATAGACGAGCGAGGCGACGGCGAGGCCTCGGCGACGCCCGCGCGGGGGTGTTTCTGCAAAAATTAGGTGCATGGCGACGGCAGTCGCCGAGCCATTGTACGTGCCCTTAAAGCGCTTGCACAAACTTGTGCTCTGGCGTTGCAGCCGATTGGCACCAATTCCTGAAGACAGTGGGCTCTTCATTAATCTGCTTGACCTCCGTATTGAGCTATGCGGCTGGGACAGCTTGCCAGAAAATATGGAGCGCCTCGTGTCGCTCCAGAATTTGTCCATTAATGGATGCGACAAGATGGAGTTCCTTCCGACGCTGCCCCAGTCTATTCAGAAAATTGAGATCGTTTTTTGCGGCATGCTCAGTAGAACCTGTCAACAAGACGGACACGAAAATTGGCGTAAGATCCGAAACATTAAAAAGAAGATTATTTTGTGAATACACTGTTGCCGGTACCAGCGACAACTGAGATGAGACGGTAAGTCTCTTGGCTGACTTCCCTTAATACTAAGAGGATATGCCTGTAAATAGCCAATTCTAATGAAACCTTAGCAGGCATCTCGGGGGACTTGTCACACTACCAGAATGATCAACATCTGCACCGGGTGGGAAAGGCCTTTAGCACCGGGTTTCCCACCCGGTGCAAATAATCCGAGGCTAAAGGGGTACCCCTTTAGCACCGGGTTGAATAACCGGTGCTAAAGAGTCCCTGGGCTTGCCCCGCAGCGCCTTTAGCAGGGCCTTTAGCACCGGTTCCAGACACAACCCGGTGCTAAAGGGCCTGCCCCGCAGCGCCTTTAGCAGGGCCTTTAGCACCGGTTCCAGACACAACCCGGTGCTAAAGGGCCTGCCTTTAGCACCGGTTGCTGCCTGAAACCGGTGCTAAAGACCCCGGATTTCTTTTTTTTTTTGCTTTTTTCAGTAGCCATGCGTGCACGTCTATATACGTATATATTCTAATACATGTATTCTAATGCGTATTCGTCCACGTGTAATCGCAAACATAGTATGCACATAAATTATTTCCCTCCCCCTGTTTGGCACACTATCGACCAAAAGAAATTTACTAGAATTCATATAATATATCAGCGGAGGACTACATGTAGGAATTACTTGCTTACGGAAATCCAATCTTCCATGTCAGTGTTTCATGTTCAATACCCGGGTGGTCTTTACGAAATTGAACCCACGCCCCGCGAACAGAAAAATTGAGTTAAGCCATTGGTAGTGTAAGGAGTGAATTAATTAGGGGAAATATACATCACCTTGTCATCATGTCAATGATGTTCTGTAGTTTCCATTTTGGAGTGTGCAACGAATCAAAGACGTTGACGACACCCCGCTCAGGGCACAATATGAGTAGGAGCCAGTGGAATATGTGTACATGTATACATTATAATCAGAAATGAAATAGTACACAGACAGTATAAGAAGAAGCGTGTGTATGTACTCACTCGATGTTGTACGGTATTAGTATGGACTCGCAATAATGTTGTTTGTCAATATACTTGTATAGGTTTCCATATGTTCTGTCTCTTATACACATCTAGATGTGTATAAGAGACAGGCATTGTTGTGTGTGCATCGTGTCCACAATCATGCATTTTCCCATTTTCCTGGCTTTTGTATTCCCAATCTACCAATTCCTGCCAAAGGGTAATGCCATAGTAAGCCAAACAAGCACATTTAAATTAAAGTAGTATGTTTTGCGCAAACATTAACTAAAGAATGTAAAGGGGACCTTTTGTTCAGCTTACAAGATATATTGAAAATAAAGCACTAGGACTACAGACATAAAATATTCATTGATCCAATGCAAACTATAGCATTGGTTGAAGCATTTTTTTTGTACTGACAACAATTTTATTTGGTACTGTATGAGGTATGTAGTTGTGTTGGTCCCCAGCCAAATACGTTAATTTGTACCCTTAATTTGGATGGTAATACAGTTGCCTTGGCAAGAATCTTGTTCAGATGACGCAATTACTTGTATGTTTCTTGTGTTTTGTTATTCTATATGATACAGAACAAATCCAAATGAACTAAATGTGTTAGATAGTTCAAGCACAAAAGAAAGAGAGAAACTAATTAAATGGAATCCTAAAATTTCAGATGATTGCAAAAAAAAAGTCTGTTAATTATATCTTCTATAATCATTGCCATCTCTGTGTTAACAGATCTCCAAACGCCATCATGCACTATGATCCTATTAGTATTTCATTAAACTGAGTAACTGACGCATGACCTTGCAGTGGAACTCAGTTGATTGAGATTCTAATCAGGGCCTACATTTGCGAGAAAGTAAGTTCCTCGATGCATAAAAATTCTCCTGAACGTCACTGGTCGCTAGAGAGAACCAAACAAGGCGCGCTACCAATGAGCGTCACGCTGCACAGTGCACACTGCAAGAGGAAGAGATTAGAGATCGAACCAAGAAACTCTACGGACCTGCAAGGGGAGCGCGTCCATGTCGGCCCGGAGCGCGACGACGGGCCCGCCGCCGTCACCGCCGCCGCCAGCGATGGTCGCCACGACGCCGGTCTGGGCGACGGGCCACCTGTACGGCACGCCGATCGCGTCGAGCTCGGCGCGCACGAGCTCGCTGGTGCGGTACTCCTGGAAGGCCAGCTCCGGCCGCTGGTGGATGCGCCGCCGCACGCCGCGCAGCCACGCGGCGAACCCCGGCGCGCGCGCGTCTCCGAGGAGCTTCCCCGCGAGGGGCGCCGCCGGCGGCGAGGCGAGGGTTATGCTGAAGCAGAGCAGTAGGGGCAGCAGGAGGAGGATGGCGGCGGCGGCCATGGTCGAAGGAGATGATGAGTCGTTGGATGCGGCTTTGTTTCGGATCGGAGTGGTTATATATCATGCCATGCACGCGGGTTGCGGAGTGACGAATGTTCTGTTAGTTTCTGTGACGATGATGAGTGCATATATATATTCCTAGAATCTTGGATCCTTTGCATAGTTGCATGCCATCCCATATATGTGTACAAACGGCCCATGGGCCGGCAGCACGGCCCACGGCACGGCCACTTCCTTCTGTTGACCCTTGCTCAAATTAACGAAGAATGACTTGATGACAGTGGGATCAAGCTTCGGCTCCGGCTCCGGTTTTTTCCTCCACTCGGCCATTTGCCTCTTTGTGTCTGCTTTCACCCAGGCTTCAAGCTCTTCTGGGGTCTTCTCAGCCGCTTTTTCTGTGGTGCGGGCTTCTCTTTGGATTTCCGCACCTTCTTCCCTGGTGCAGTGGGGGCGGAGGCTTTAGTGCGGCGCTGCCTCTTCGGCAGAGGGGACGGGCTTGCATCAGGAGCTCCCGGAGAATCATCATGATCCTCCCGCCTGGTGCATGCTCTGTGGAACCGGTCCCGCCTACGGCTTGTTGTATCTGCAGCCATGCTACCTTCATCCGCCGCTCCATCTCTGACTCCATTTCTTGGAGCTCTGAGCCCTGGGCGGCAACCGTTTGCTCTAGGTCCCTCACCCTCTGCTCATATTCGGCCTTCTTCCTCGAACGGCTCCTATAGGTGGCGGCGTGCTCTTGGAAACCTTTCTTCCATGAGACGCTTGTGCCTACGCCGCGCGTCCGTCCAGGATGCTCCTTGTTCCCTAAGGCATAGGTTAGCTCATCTCTGTCTCTATCAGCAACAAATTCTCCCCTCTCAGATGCCCTGAGGATATCGAGGAGACGCTTAGCTAGTTCTCGCAAGTCCTCGGGAAAACCTAAGGAGCCGTCGATTGGGCTTAGGGTGCCTCCATGACCATAGTACCAATGCTTGGTCCTTGTGGGCCAGTCATGTGTCGCTGGAGTGACGCCTCTAGCAACATCTTCCTGAGCAACATCTTCCTCATCGGCATCACCCATCGCAGCATCTGCAAAGGAACTGTAGTGTTGAGCCAATACCGGAATGTCGTCATCAGCCCGGTCTTCTTCATCTTCAACCATTAGAATTCCTCTTCCACCGTGCTTCGTCCACACAGAATAATATCGGTCTTTTAGAAATTAGAAAGAAAAATCTTCAGGTTTGCTTGTTAGAAATCAAGTTCATTTGACGGAAGGATCATATTATGGCTAAAACAGTGATTATCCATTGCTTAGGATAAACTGTACGAAGAAAGCTACTTTTAGATCCCGACATCTTTAGAGAATGGTTCTAGGAAATTTACTGTAGACTGCCGTGGCAGGCCCTTGTAAAGTTGTTCATTGATAGGGGTCAGCCAGCCACACGGACATACGATCCTTGTTCCAGTAAACTACGCGTGAGACAAATTCGTACTACTGTAGTAGATTTGCGGCGTTCTGTCCTGTGAGCATTCATAAATCCTTATCAGTAACACCATTTGCTGCGTTCCACTGCAGAAGTTCAAGTGTGGTACCCAACTTCTTTAGCCCCTCTTTGCAATCTGGGTACAGGTCAGTCTTGTGGTCCTGCAACATGCGCTGTATCTTTTTTAGTTCCTTATCATTGCCGCAGTCTTTCTCGGCATCACGCAACATTTGCCCGAGTCCATCAGTAGGGTCATTTTCCTGAGCAACATCTTCCTCATCGGCATCACCCATCGCAGCATCTGCAAAGGAACTGTAGTGTTGAGCCAATACCGGAATGTCGTCATCGGCCCCGTCTTCTTCATCTTCATCCATTAGAATTCCTCTTTCACCGTGCTTCGTCCACACATAATATTTCCTCATGAAACCGTGCCTCATCAAATGCACCTGAAGAACTCCTCTTCTTTGGTGCGATTGATTATTTTCACATTTGGTGCATGGGCAGAACATCCTTCCCTCTGGCGTCCTGTTAGCCTTGGCGGCATCGAGAAACGCCCTGACGCCATCACGGAACTCCGGAGCGTGGTTGTCCCCATACATCCATTGTCTATTCATCTGCATTATTAACAAATAACAAATATACAATACAATTTAAAGATAAAAAAATTAATATATAAATAATCCATTATATAAACAAACTTCTAAAACTACATTACTATATTCATTAAATAAATAACTATAAATTCCATTAAATAAATAAATAAGTATTCTACCTTTTAATAATTAACTACTAATATATATTCCATGGAATTACTATATTAATTTTATATTCATTAAATTAATAAATAACTATTCCAACTTTTAATAAATAACTAATAAAATATAGTCCATTGAATTACTATATTCATTTTCTAAAAAGTAAAATACTATCTAGCTTGTCTTCTCTCTCCACCATGAACACTCTCTCTCCACCATGAACTCAAGCTCCCCTCTCTCTCCTCCATGAACACAAGCTCTCTAGCTAGCTTTATTTGATTCACAAATCCCTCTATTTCTAAAGCATAGAAGGATTACAAGCTAAATGAAACATTGGAGAATGAAAGAGTGTACCTTGTAGTGCTCTTTAGATGAGTAGAATCTTCATAAATTTTGAAAAAAAAATGGGCACCACCTCCCCTCTTTCTTCTTCCCTCCGGCGCCCGAGCAGCAAGAACAGCGAAGTGTTCAACTGGCTCGGGGGGGGGGGGGGAAGCCCCTATATTCAAACGCACTAGCACCGGGTCGTGGCGAGACCCGGTGCTAATGCGCACCCTTTAGCACCGGGTGCAGCCAGCAACCGGTGCTAATGTGCCCGAGGCCATTTAGCACCGGTTGCTGGCTGCAACCGGTGCTAAAGGGGGTGCATTAGCACCGGGTCTCGCCACGACCCGGTGCTAATGTGCTCGCCCGTCGCACCGCAGCGCCGCCCCCGCTCCTAGCCGTTGGACCCGGTGCTGAAGCCCCATCAGCACCGGGTCCAAAAATGGCCGAGGCGCAGGGGGCGGGCGGATGTCGAGTATTCTGGTAGTGTCACTGGAGGGAATGCCCAGCAAGTATTGTGGTCCAGATCATCATAAACCAAATTGCAGACCCGCATGGTGTGTGTTCCAGTCCCTGACTGTGGTTCTATGTTTTTTTCTTCCTTCTTTCCTTCCTTTCTGTATTCGCATATTCTATCTTGTTTGCTGTGATCTGTGAGTGAGACGGATAATGCTGTACTACTCATGTGTTTCTAATTGTCGACTGAATAATGCTGGCCGCCGAGAATGCAAACTATCTGATGCATGGCTCAAACGAACATCTATATATAACTACATATATCTGCTGTGTCCTCCGGATTGGTGCTTGCAAGACAAACGCTGAGGATTTATCTACTCTGGCATGCTCAATCGAGGCAAGTGTAATCCAAGCCGCTGCTGTGACTGTGACTGCCAGAGTCGCCTACGTGCCATCCTTGAACTCCCGCGCGCTGAGTACTTGAGACAGATGGGGTAAACATCCCACGGCCACAGGGACCTAGTACTCGGACAAACATCAAGCAATAATGTTTGGAGCATTTGGTTCGGCCGGACTTTCGGCTTTGGCTGGAGCCTGGAATCTCTGGAAAGAGCGATGTTGACGGATCTCTAACAACAAGGCAATGCCTACAGAGCAGCTCTTTGAGAGCATTAAGCATGACGTTGTGGGCACAGGGCGGGAGCATTAGCCTGATGTTCAGTGGGGTGCTGTTGTCGGGTAGCATGTGGCCATGTGTTGTACACCGACAGTAGTTAGTTCCTTGGTTCGTTCTTTCTTCTAGATGACTTCTCCTGTAAACAAGGACGCAGCTGCTGCAGCGGTCGTACACAAACACATGCATATGCATCGTGGGTGGGGTGGCACCCCTGGTACGAGATGTTGTAATGTCTATACTCTGTTTATTATCAGATTTTCCATGATCAGCTACCAACATTTACTTCTCCACCATTAATTTTACATTCAGCAAGTTTCGGAGATGTTCCAAGGGATGGTAAGTGGCGCCACACGGTCAGGCCCGGCAGGCCCTGATAAGATTCTTGAGTTTCCCTAGTTTAGAATGCACATCAACCAAAATCCCTTTTTTTAATAACCAAAACTCCAACATTCCAAAAAATAAAAAGGAAAAAAGCTCAAGCCTGCTTTCCTTCTTGCCGTGTGGTTTCAAAGGCCCGGCCGTCCAGGGCCCATGGAGGCCCATCCCGTGCACGGGCCGCCAGGTGTGAAAAGATCGACCGGGACTCCTGCATCCTGTTAGGCCAGTCTCAGTGCAGCGTTTCATCGCACGGTTACCTAGACCAGAAACTAGGTAACTAGTGCCAGATGAGTTTCATGGTGATGAAACTCCTCTCACATCCCATGAAACTCTTCACTCTCTCTCCTATGCCACATCAGCCCCGTGCACGGGCCGCCAGGTGTGAAAAGATCGACCGGGACTCCTGCATCCTGTTAGGCCAGTCTCAGTGCAGCGTTTCATCGCACGGTTACCTAGACCAGAAACTAGGTAACTAGTGCCAGATGAGTTTCATGGTGATGAAACTCCTCTCACATCCCATGAAACTCTTCACTCTCTCTCCTATGCCACATCAGCAAAATAAAAAGGAAAAAAGCTCAAGCCTGCTTTCCTTCTTGCCGTGTGGTTTCAAAGGCCCGGCCGTCCAGGGCCCATGGAGGCCCATCCCGTGCACGGGCCGCCAGGTGTGAAAAGATCGACCGGGACTCCTGCATCCTGTTAGGCCAGTCTCAGTGCAGCGTTTCATCGCACGGTTACCTAGACCAGAAACTAGGTAACTAGTGCCAGATGAGTTTCATGGTGATGAAACTCCTCTCACATCCCATGAAACTCTTCACTCTCTCTCCTATGCCACATCAGC
>OAMR01000303.1:863319-895533 GCA_900205405.1 Echinochloa crus-galli
GCCACATCAGCACATTTAATGTCATGAAACCTCCACTGAGACTGGCCTTAGAAACAGCTCGCGACGAAGCCGGCGAGACACCCCCAACCCCAAGCAGCAGCGCCGCGAGATGGCCTGCAGCTACAGCTGTGTCTCCTCAACGCAGCCGACGTCTAGACGACAGCACGGCGACGCTGCCGAACCCCAGCCCGACCTGCCCGCGCTGCAGCTCTGGATGCTCGCCGCTCTCCTTCCCACCCAGCCCAAGCCGCCGCCGCAAACCACTTCTTCTGCTCCGTTCTTTCTTCTCCACCAACAAGTAGCAGCTGCTGCTAGCCCTTGCTCCCCACGCCACCACCACACGCGGCTGCCCCTTTTGCCGAATCCTAAGCAAGGAGGAGAGGAGGCCAGAGGGATGTCACGACCAGAGTAACCTGTCGTGCGATCAGGCGTGCAAGAGAGAGACAGATTAACTTGGTTAGCAAGTAGTGCTTTGGGCTGGGCCGGTTTGTAATGGGCCTGCTTGGACAGGAGTGGGTATTGTGTAATCGGACACTGGGAGGGATAAGGCTATAAATCCCGAGACCCAGGTCGGAGGGAGGCATGAACGAAATGTTAACGAACTATTCCCCATCCTCCTGTGTTCTTCTTCCTCTGGAACTCCCCTGTTCCTCTCAATTCTTCCCAAACCCATCTACCCAATCTCTGAATTGCTGAGTAGGAACATAACAATTGGTATCAGGAGCCTTCTCCCCCACAAATTTCCCCAAAATTTTTTCCGGTTTTATTCGGTTTCCAAGGTTGTCTGCGTCCCATCGACGCACAACCGCTCCGACGAGCTTCCAGCCGAGCTCGCCGTCCTCGCCCCGTCCACCGACTCCCAGCAGGCAGCGGCCACTGCAAATCGCCGGTTAGCCGCTCCGGTGCCGTCGACCACATATCCATCGCGCCGCTTAGGGAGTAGTTTGGGAAACCGTACCGTTCGTTCTGGCTCCGCCGCGCCGGTCAAGCAAATTCGACCTCCAGATGTCGACGAACATCGACGAACTCGCGAAGAAGTTCGAGGGCTTCGACCTTGTGATGAAGCAGCTCCTCGACAAGATCACCAGCGTCGAGTCCAAGGCGGACGACGCGGCCGCGCGCCTACTTCGGCTCGAATCAGCGCCGCCGCATCCACCACCTCCGCATCCACCGCCTCCACCACCTCTTCAGCGGTTGGCGTCGACAACAGCGATCGATCTCAACTTTGCTCCGGGTCAAGCGGCGCGCCCATCTGCGTCGATTTGGGAGCGGCCCAGCGGGCACCGCATCGCTCATGGCAACCGGGATGTCGGTGGTGGGATCCTCGGATCTCATCCGCCACACCCGGTCACGGGTTTGTCAACTGAAACACCCCCTCGTGGTTCTGATGCATCACCACAGCCCACTCGCCATCACGAACCCCCACCTGAGCCCCCAGATCGCCATAGCCGCTCTAGCTCTAAGCCCAAAATGGATTTCCCTAAATTTGATGGTGACAACCCTAGGCTGTGGAAGGATCGCTGTGAGTTGTTTTTTGAGGTGTTCTCTGTGAGTGAGGATCTGAAACCTCATTTTGCTGCCTTCAACTTTGAGGGAGTAGCGTTCGCCTGGTGACACATGTTTGAGTTGAAAGGGCGAATGAAAACCTGGGAAGAGTTGTACACAGCTGTGTGTGAGCGTTTTGATAGGGATCAGTACCAAATCCACCTCCGCCACCTTGATAACCTCAAACAAGTAGGCACTGTCACAGAATACCATGCTCAATTTGAGCAGTTGGCCCACAATGTTTTACTATATAACCCAACCTATGATGAGACTTTCCTGCTTGTGCGTTTCTTAAATGGACTGAAGGATGAAATTAGAGCACCAATTGCTCTTCATCGCCCGAAGAATGTTGATACTGCTAGTGCCTTGGCTCTCTTACAGGAAGAGGAGTTAGAATCTGCCCGGAAGAAATCAAGTTTTCGTCATGATGGCAAGGATTTCACCAAAGCTTATGTGAAGAATGGGTATATTGATAAGGGCAAGTTCCTGTCTAAAAAGGAAGATACTCCAAGAAGTTCTAAATCTGATATGAGGAGAAACTTACATCTGTTATTACTCAACGCAAGAAATTGGGTCTATGCTTCAAATGTGGGGAGAAATGGTCTCACACTCACAAATGTCCTCAACAGATCCCTATTCATATGCTTGAAGAGATTTTAGACATGCTAGAGCCTTCTGAGGACCCTGGTTCTGACAATGATGAAACTGAAAGTCCAATTTGTGCCATTGATGCTAAGGTGCAACCTCAGCACAGAAGGACAATGAAGTTATTGGCCAGAATTGGCAAACAGCAAGTTCTGATTCTGGTAGATTCTGGAAGTGTGGGCACCTTTGTCAGTACTGCTTTGACTCAAAAATTGAACATTCCCACTCAACCCTGTGAGCCTTCTTCTTATAAGTCTGCTAGTGGAGGGATGATGTTGTGTTCTACTAAAGTGCCCCAGCTCCAGTGGTATGTTCAGGGTCACTCATTTTGCTCTGAAGCTAAGGTCATTGATCTCCAGTGCTATGATATGATATTGGGTGAAGACTGGCTAGAAAAGTGCAGTCCTATGTGGGTCCATTGGAAAGACAAGAGGATGAAATTCACTCATAATGGCCGCAGGATTACTTTGCAAGGGGTGGTAGATAATGCACCTGTCTGCTCAGAGATTTCCCAGAAGCAGCTTAAGGGTCTACTTAAGCACAACAGCATTGCTTATTGTTTGGAGGTGGCACCTTCAGTGCACACAATGTCAGCAGTTTCAGAACCTGAAGCTATTCTATCTGTGCAGCTAGCTGAATCAGAAGTACCTGCCCCAGTACAACATCTTGTTGAAGAGTACTCATCCTTATTTGCTGAGCCAACTAAACTACCACCTAGTAGACCTGCTGATCACAGGATCCCACTGATCCCTGGTGCTCAACCAGTTAATGTCAGGCCTTACAGGTATTCTCCTGCTCAAAAGACAGAGATAGAAAAGCAAGTTCAGGAAATGTTACGCAGTGGTATCATTCAGACTAGTACAAGCTCTTTTGCCTCTCCAGTTTTGCTAGTAAAGAAAAAAGATGGAACCTGGCGTTTTTGCATTGACTACAGACACTTAAATGCTATCACCATAAAGAACAAGCATCCAATGCCAATTGTTGATGAATTGTTGGATGAATTAGCCGGTGCCATATGGTTTACAAAGT
This sequence comes from Echinochloa crus-galli, assembly GCA_900205405.1. NCBI lineage: Eukaryota > Viridiplantae > Streptophyta > Magnoliopsida > Poales > Poaceae > Echinochloa > Echinochloa crus-galli. The sequence continues at coordinate 866,539 of OAMR01000303.1, forward strand.
TGGATTTTAGAGTAGGCTATCACCACATCTGTGTGGCTAAAGGTGATGAGTACAAGACTGCATTTCGTACTCATAGTGGTCTGTATTAGTTTTTAGTGATGCCATTTGGGCTCACCAATGCACCTGCATCCTTTCAAAGCATCATGAATACAATCTTTGCTCCATTGCTAAGGAAATGTATGTTAGTATTCATGGATGACATTTTGATTTATAGTCACTCCTTGGAAGACCACATTACTCATCTGACCCAAGTCTTTCAGATCCTACAATAGCATCAGTTTCTGATCAAAAGATCTAAGTGTTTCTTTGCTCAGCAACAAGTGGAGTATTTGGGTCATATTATATCTGGTCAGGGGGTTGCTACAGAACCATCTAAGATTGTTGCAGTACAGAAATGGCCACAGCCTGCTACTATCAAAGAGTTGAGAGGTTTTCTAGGCCTCACAGGGTATTACAGAAAGTTTATCAAGCATTATGGCATGATCAGCAAGCCCATAACAGAATTGTTGAAGAAAGGCACTCCATTCCTGTGGACCCCACCTGTTCAGGAAGCCTTTGTGCTTCTCAAAGAGGCTCTCACTAAAGCTCCAGTCCTAGCACTCCCTGATTTTAGCAAACCTTTTGTGCTTGAAACAGATGCCAGTAATTTGGGTATAGGTGCTGTTCTTATGCAACATGATCATCCTATTGCATATTTGAGCAAGCCTCTGACTGGGAAGAATTAGGAATTGTCAACGTATGAGAAGGAGTGCATGGCAATTTTGATGGCGGTAGAAAAATGGAGATCATACTTGCAGCATCAGAAGTTTGTCATTCGTACTGATCACAGAAGCTTACTCTTTCTTACAGAACAGAAAGCAACAACTAAGCTCCAACGGAAAGCTGTGATCAAACTCATGGACTTGCAATTCTCTATTGTGTACAAGAAGGGTTCCACAAACAATGCTGCTGATGCCTTGTCCAGGTGCCATCCCCCACATCAACTCTGTGCAGTCTCTGAATGTTCTCCAATTTGGCTAGAAAGATTAACTGCTGGATACAAAGATGACCCTGCTACTGCTCATTTACTTCAGGAACTGGTGTTGGCACCTACCAGTCATAAGGATTATGAACTTGTTAATGGTGTCATTCGTTACAAAGGCCGTGTATGGGTAGGCAATAATGTATTGGCTCAAGACCACATCTTACAGGCCTTGCACAGCAGTGGCATTGGTGGTCATTCAGGGTTTCATGCTACATATCATAGAGTTCAACAGTTGTTTGCTTGGCAAAAAATGGAGTACATTCAACAGTTTGTTCAGTCCTGTACCATCTGTCAACAGGCCAAGTCTGAGCATGTCAAAACTCCGGGCTTGCTGAACCCATTACCAGTACCATCTCAAGCATGGGCTGTGGTGTGTCTTGATTTCATTGAAGGGCTCCCTATATCCAACAGATTCAATTGCATTTTGGTGGTGATTGATAAATTCAGTAAATATGCTCACTTTATACCGTTGGCACACCCATTCACAGCATTACAGGTAGCTCAGGCCTTTCTGTCTAATGTGTATAAATTGCATGGTCTTCCTACTTCCATCATCTCTGATCGGGATAAGATATTTACAAGTCATGTGTGGCAAGAGTTGTTCCGTCTGTCAGAAACTAAATTGGCGATGAGTTCCTCTTATCACCCTCAAACGGATGGACAGACCGAGCGATTGAATCAATGTCTCGAAGCCTTTCTCAGGTGTACTGTGCATTCCTGTCCCAAGCAGTGGAGTAAATGGTTACACTTGGCTGAATATTGGTATAATACCTCTTACCATTCCGCTTTGGGACGATCTCCTTTTGAAGTGTTATATGGCCACCCACCAGGACATTTGGGTATTGCTGATGCTCAGGCCTGCACAGTCCCGGATCTGGAAAACTGGCTTCAAGAACGTGCACTGCTATCCAGATTAATCCAGCAGCAACTCTTGCGTGCTCAGCAGAGGATGAAAGCTCAGGCGGACAAGCACCCATCAGAGCGTGAGTTTCAAGTGGGTGAGATGGTATACCTGAAACTGCAGCCTTACATTCAATCCTCTGTTGCTAATCGAGACAATCAGAAACTGTCATTCAAGTTTTTTGGTCCCTATGCTGTTCTTCAACGTGTGGGCAAGGTTGCATATAAGTTGGACCTTCCTGCTGATGCGAAGATACATCCTGTGGTTCATGTGTCTCAGCTTAAGCGTCATATTCCTCCACATATTGAGGTCAGTGAAGATTTGCTCTCTGTTTGCACTGACCCGGCAGACCCTCTAGTTCCCACAAAATTTCTGGAACGTCGATTGATCGTTCGCGGTAAGACAGTTCTATCCCAGTTGAAAGTACAGTGGTCATCCCTACCTTCTGCCATGGTGACCTGGGAGGGTGAAGAAGATCTCTGGCGGCGCTATCCTACGGCTCCAGCTTGGGGACAAGCTGGTTTTCAACGGGGAGGGAGTGTCACGACCAGAGTAACCTGTCGTGCGATCAGGCGTGCAAGAGAGAGACAGATTAACTTGGTTAGCAAGTAGTGCTTTGGGCTGGGCCGGTTTGTAATGGGCCTGCTTGGACAGGAGTGGGTATTGTGTAATCGGACACTGGGAGGGATAAGGCTATAAATCCCGAGACCCAGGTCGGAGGGAGGCATGAATGAAATGATAACAAACTATTCCCCATCCTCCTGTGTTCTTCTTCCTCTGGAACTCCCCTGTTCCTCTCAATTCTTCCCAAACCCATCTACCCAATCTCTGAATTGCTGAGTAGGAACATAACAAGGGAACAGAGAAGATGGAGGAGACGACGCTGCTCCGCGCCGAGACCGCCGGCCACGAGCAGCGAGATCAAGCTGTCCAAGTCCACACTGGCGACGATCGCAGGCCGGAGCCTCAGATCACGAGGACACCGTTGATAACTGCTACAATTATTTAATGTTAAAACACATGCTTGTCGCATGTACGCTCTATTATAGTAGAATAAAGAGATGAAAGCAATCTATATTTTCCAAGCAGGAATATAATGAGGCGTTGCTCTTTAGGTTTCAACAGTACCTCAACATGTGTACGTAACGACCAACAGTGGTCAATGAGACTTTGCATATGGGCCGTGCAAAGCTTTAAATTTGCATTTACGATGAAAGCCTGCGGACCTGCTGGCGAGCCGCCGATGCAGCTGCCAGGGCTGCAGACGGATGTAGCTCGGCGGAGGCATATGGGGCAGCCAGCAAGTGGAGGAGATGGCGATATCTATATGAGAGCCCGGCCAGCTCGTTTGCTGGAAGAGCCAGGCGGCCGATATGATCAATAATCAGCGGCGCATGTGGAGCCCCGATCTTACTGAATAATAAACAAATTAGTTAAGAACTTCATACTTAGAAATTATATGTGCATGTGTACGCAATCCAAGTTGACACCCAAGTTTATAGATCGAAGGGAGTGATCACTCGCCAACTTGTTTTAATTTGGACGAGTAAATGCCAGTAGTGATACCACTATTCGCACAAGTGGTACACCATTTCTTTTTTTTTTCTTTTTTGATAAGATGGTAAGCTTGCCTTTGACTAAGCGTTGTTGATTAACTATATACTTTGAATGGTTTTTGGGTAAGCTATTGATTTTCCTTTTTGTCAATCCAGTAGGCAGTACACCCATACATTTTGTTTTGTGCAGATTGGGTCGACGCATTTATATTCACCATAACAAAGTGGCGACTTGCACGGTTAGCCTCAATCCATGAAGTAACTAACACCTCTTATGGTGACTTGGTGAGTGGGAGCCAAGAGATGGAGTAGCACCACCAACCATGTGTCCATGTCACGTGGGTTCACCCATGCATGCATGCATCAACACTACTCCAGATATAAGGATCACAAACGGTTCAAAACAGCCAGAACAGAACGTTTGTGATGTTCCGTTTGTGATGTCCCGGGCATCACAAACGGTTCGTTTTCCCAACCGTTTGTGATTTCCTGTGTCCGAAATAAACCCAAAAAAATACGAAAACAATAGGGAAAAAATTTATTTTCATTTGGGGAGGCCACCGGCCACCCAAGTCGCAAAGTCGCGCCATTTTTTCGCGCGCTCCGCGGCCGGCCGGGTTCGAACTCACGACCTCTCTCTCGTGCGTAGCCTCTTATACCACTCCACCTGTTCGTCACCTGTGACTAGATAGCGTTCCGATTCCTATCATATTATAGCAGACCGAGTTTAAATTGCTTGTTTGAGGCCCTAAACGACTTCAAATCAAAATCTGTTGAACTACAAAGTTTCCTAACTTTTCGAAACCTACAACTTTCATGTTGACCGTTTTTTCATCCGAGGCCGTTTACGAAATTTGAATTTCAAATTTGAGAATATTCAAACTTAGATCTAGCAACTATATGACTTCAAATGACAAAGTTGTCAACTACAAAGTTTCATGACTTGTCGAGATCTACAACTTTCATGTTGACCGTTTTTTCATCCGAGGTCGTTTGGAAAAACTCAAATTTCAAATTTTGAATACAAACTTACTTTTCATCAGTAAAACAATTTCAAATTAAAAAGTTGTCAACTATAAAGTTTCATGACTTCTGAAGATCTACAACTTTCATGTTGACCGTTTTTCCATACGATGTAGTGAGAGTAACATTGTTCACAAATCTTATAGGTCTCTCTTATAGTTTTAGAAACTATAACTCTATGAGAGATGGATTTTATGAACAATATTCATATGAATTTGTCAAATGAAGAAATGACCAAAGTGAAAGTTGTGCATCTTGAGAAGCCATACAACTTTGTAGTTCAACACTTTTTGATTTGAAGTCATTTACTATTTCAAAATAAGGTTTGAATGTACCATACACATCACAAAGGGTTCGTGTTCGAACCGTTTGTGATGGCCTCATATCACAAACGGTTTTTGAAGAACCGTTTGTGATGAGGGTATCACAAACGGTTTCTCAAAACCGTTTGTGATGGTGTCGTTTGTGATGATGGTTTCTCTAGTAGTGCAAGCTAGACAAAATTATAGATGATCATATCATTGTCTCATCATAAAGAAAACCAAAAATATTTGGGCAACCTTCTACGTGCCACAGGGATTTGAAGCTCTCTCTCTCTGTATATATATAAGAGGAGGGTGTCCACAAGCTAAGAAGGCTGCGATTCTCCTGCCCTACTGTAAGTTCATATACTTCCTTTTCTCTTCTTTTTTTATTGGTCTCTTAGTCCTATTAAATTACAACTATTATGTCTTTTCTAGATATACAGCTTTTGCTATGCACTTAGATATAAATTATGTAAAGATATATATATATATATATATATACACACACATAAAAATTATATTTGGCTTTCCTAAATATACAGTTTTTCTATGCATTGACTTAGATATAGATATATATTATGTAAAGATATATGTACAGTAAAAGTTATATTTGGCAAAGCTAAAATGAATTATAATTCATGATGAAGGAAGTAATATATACATATATGTTGTTTCTCTCGTGACATTAGTCACTACAAGAAACTATTTAATCCGTGACGGAATCGTTACGTCGCAGATCGTTAAAAATCCGTTGCAATTCAGTGTCTGCGACGGTTTAAGATCCTGTGGTTGATTGAGCGTGGTGGATTAAATCCACCAACGGATCTTACAAAACGTCATGGATTGAAGCGATTTGTGATGTTTTTTGACAGTCGCAAAATAGCCCGAAGCCCACTCAGCCCAGCCCAAAGCCTAGTGTTAGCGACGAAAATGACCATCATGGATTGCTGCTGACATGGATCATAATTCAAATATCAATTTCGTGCTCAAGTTTGTGTCCTTCTCAAGATCTGAAATTTACCTTTTTTGTGATTTTCGGAGCCCTTTTTGGTGAATTTTCGTTCTTCGCGATTCAACGTGAAACCCGTGGAATTTGTTGGGGGATTTTGTTGCTAGGATCTTTGTGAGCATCTTTGACTTGTTTCCCGTGAATCCCTTATGGATTGAATGTGAATTCGATGATTTTCCCTTCTCTACCTTCTCTAGTGTTCTTGACCGAATTCGTGAAGTTCGTGGTTAAGTCTTGATCTTTTTGGAGAGATCTGTTGGGCAAAGACTCAGGAAGGTTGCAGAAAGCTACTGGTAAAATTTCACGAATTTTGGAGGTCACGAATTTTCACTTTTTCTGAATCTTGCTCGGGCAGGTGAACTCAGAAGTCCTAGTGCAATTACCCGGTAGTTTCAGATTTGAGAACCCGAAAGTTCTGAGTTGTACTCGGAAGTTCCAGTTTCAAAAACCCGGAGGTTCCGGTTTCAGTCTGAGTGTTGTGTTTTGAGTTTCCGCCGTGTGTCGCAAGTTTTAGTTGCTTGAAGACTTGTTTCTATGTGCAGAAGCACTTCAGTGGCTTCGTGCATTTGACAAGGAAGAGAGTTGGACGTCTCGGTAGTGATTTTGGGATATAGACTGGATTCGCTCCCATTCACTCCCCCTCTCTTGTCGTCGTTTCGAACCTTCAGGCCCCACCGCTGGTCCAATGACCTCCCCCTTCTCTTCCTCTGTACCTTTGGAAACCAAAGACTCTTGTTGGGATGTTTTTCTTTTATAGTAAGTCGTAGAGGACCTTTTCCATGTTGGTGGCTCTAATCAGGACCAAAGACCCTTTAGTCCCGGTCCGGGGCTAAATCTACCTGGGACAAATGTAAGAGATGGAAAGTCCTTTCTCTACTGGTGCATTATGACCATGAACCCTGATCCCTAACCCTAACTAAGCGATAGACGACGATGGTGGCGGCTAGAGCTCTACCCTCACCAAAAGAGAGAAGTGGGTGACCATAAACTTGTTCTCGCTCTTATTCTGTAACCAAACAAGGGACAGAACGACTCCATCCCACGAACCAAACATAAAATAAAATCGCTCCGTCCTTCTAACCAAACAACTATCTGGAGCGTTTCACTCTAAAAATATAGGATGGAGCCGCTGTACCCCACCTCTCTAACCAAACGTATCCTAAGGAACCCGCGCTAGCAGGGTACTTGTTGATCCGAAAGTAGCCATTGTTGAAATGTTGAGAAGCCCAAGCCTGCTTTCCTTCTTGCCGTGTGGTTTCAAAGGCCCGTCTAGGGACCATCCAGGCCCATCACGTGCCCGGGCCGCCAGAGGTAAAAAGGCCGACTGGGCCTCCTTCAGAGCAATAATAATCCTGTCAGAAACACAACAAAACAGACAGAGCTCGCGACGAAAGACCCCCCAAACCCTCCTGCGACCCCCAACCCCAAGCAGCAGCAGCGCCGCTCCCTCCTTCCCTCACCAGCGGCGCCACGAGATGGCCGACGACCCCGCCGCCGCCGCCGGAGACCCCGTCGTCGAGGACGCCGTCCGCGCCGAGGTGAGCGTCCCCCGCTCCTCTCCTCCTCCTCCTCCTCCTCCTCCTCCTCCTCCTACTTGCTGCGCGGGAACCCACCCGATCTAGTACGTCCGTACCCGCGCCGGGATTCCGCCCTGCGTCTCGAGCCGCCCCGGCTCGCCTCGCCTCGATCTGCCCGCTCTGGTGGCGGCGCTTCGCGCCTGGTTCGGTTTCGGGTTAGGGGTGTCGCGGGTGGTGCCTGGTGACTGGCGATTCCGGCGGCGAGGCTGCGCTCGCAGTCACGCTGGCGCCGGCGGGCGCAGTGGGCTTGGTCGGGGAATTTGTGGCTGTTTCGGTTTGGGTGTGGATGGGGTGGCCTGATTTGGTTGTATGGTGTGACCGTCTGCTGGTGGAGCGCATGGGCGAGGCAAGGGTTTGAGTGGCGCTGATAGATCCGTAGCAGATTAGCAGTGGCCAGCGGGTAACTAGCTAGCGGGAGGCTTTGATTAGTTCGTTTTCCGGCTTCCGATGGGCTGATTATATCGCTGTCGTTTTATTGTCGACTGGATGGATTTCGGCTCCGGCTTAACGTGTGAAGTCACAGAGATTCAATTTTGACCTTGAATCAGACGAGGAAGTGTTTTATGTCCTTTGCAGTAGATGTCAACCTTCCAACTTGAGGTAGCCTATCTGAGCTTGTTGATGGTGCTAGCAATAGAAACTCGTGTGTGTGAATGTGCCCACCACAGATAATTTCCTTTTCAATAGCTCATAAGGCTGATTTACGTAGACACCATGTAGCACCTTTGTTTATGTATTTATATATTCTTGCTTTTGCATTCAAAGACATGCTGCTTTTCTTATCAGCATAGTTTTCTGTGCTGACAAGTGCAAGGAAACATTGTCCTATACTCTGATCTCTATACCAGGGCGACACGCATCCGCGGGATGATGGCTTGTCAAAATCCAAGGACAGGGACAAAGACAGAGAAAAGGATAAGGACAGGGATCGCCGCAGGGACCGTGACAGAGACCGAGGGAGGGACAAGGACCGGGACAGGGACAGGGACAGGGATAGGGACAGAGATAGGGATCGTGATCGGGATCGGGATTGCCAAAGTAGGCATCACCGAGATAGAAGGGAACAGAGGGACCGTACTGATGATCACAGAAGCCGTGATTCTGAAAGGTATGTCTGTTAACATGCACTTTACCACACTAGAAAAAAACGGTGTTGTGCTTGCCACTGTGCCATTTTTGGTTCTTGTAGATGCATATAAGTCATTCAGTATTCTGGACATGTCAAATTGATAGTGGGAGGGTTAACATGTATTTTTCTTGATTTCTGGTGTATGTCACAACATGCAGGAGAAGAGATCGTGATAGAGATGGGCACCGCAGGCATCGTTCTCGCTCACGGTCTCGTTCAAGGGATAGAGATCAAAGATCTAGGTCGCGTTCAAGGTGTGTTAGTGAATGTCATAAATAATCATTGTTTACGTTGGTCAGATACCATAGGTATATAAATAAATACCACCCCCTAGCCTTCTCCTCCCCATCTACATCCTCTGTGAATATTATTACCATGTTGAAATTTGAGTATACCTATGCTGAAAGCCAAATCGTACATTTATTTATGTATTTATGTATGTTAATGTTTATCATTTTTTCTTCATTTTTTTATGGGCCCTTGTCCTTCTAATTGCTTTTGAGCCATGTGCATTGGATATTTGAATAGGGTAATTGAGGATTTAAGAGATGGCATCTACCTCTTTTTTATATGTGATCACTTCTCTCATATGTATTCAGTTTTCTGTTTTATACACTTCAGTTTCTCTCTAATAATGGATAACAATTGTGTTGGAGCAGCAAACGAGTTAGTGGATTTGATGCGCCACCCCCACAAGCAATGGGTTCAGCATTCCCAGTTATTCCAACCCCAAGTATGCTCTCATCATAAGTTTTTATATTTTCATCTTTGCGGTTTTGTCTAGATTATTCGTACTTGTGACTTATGGCTTCCCAACCATTCAATCCCATCATGATCTCTGGTCACAACCACCACAATTACAATAATTTCTCGTATATCACCATACATCACTAATTTTGATTTAGCATCATTGAACATCGAATAATGTTGGGAGAGTTCAAGTTTTGTATTCCTTGTGCATCTCCGGAAGTCTCATGTACATGTTCTTGGAGTTGCCATGTATCCAAGCACCTAACTTGGGCATTCCCTAACACCAATGCAGAATGCAGTGGTAAAAAATGTCTAGTGGAATCTATCTAAAACTGTCCACCTGTATGGTGAAAGGGCGAGGAGATAGTAAAATGGGAATATTCGGTGTAGACCTGTAGATAAAATTTTATATGATTATAATTGGAGACACCTGTGCAGAAAGATGTACCTTTAGAGAAATTGCCTACATGTGATTGATTTGTCTATAAGCAGCCCTTAAGCTTCCGATGGAGCTCCTCTTGTATGTGTGATAATATCTTCTGGCACAAATAAGTTTTAAGTTTCTGTTTTATCATTACTTAATAGCTGAGAACTAAGCAATATTTTCTGCTTTTGTTCTTTGTTGTTTGTCTGTTTTGTGTATGTGTATGTTAAGAAGGCAGCCGCGTATGGTAACAACGCAATCTTGGGTCACTTGCCCCACTGCTGTCAGTGGAATGAGCTGCCTACTGTAGCTTTAATGTACAAGGAGGAATCAGTGCGCCGGTTTGATATCGCCCTGTTCATCTTCAACTAGATAGTACTATGGTTGCTAGCTTCATGATTATTACATATTTATATCTGTTCTTGCACATGGAGTATTGTATAGCTGATTCTGGATCTGTAAGTTTTTTAGGAGCAATACCTTAGTCCTTAGTTGCTAATTGATTATGCCTCCTACTAGAAATTTATTGATGTCTTGCAGGCCAGTTACCGGGATCTTCTCTTCCCAACATTGGGGGCATGTTCCCCAACATGCTACCTTTTGGTGTTGCTGGGCAGGTGATTCCTTTCTTTATAACATTTACTCTCTTTTTGTAAATTTTTTTGCCTCGACTGGATCATGTTTTTCTTTATAACAATGTGTGCGTTTGTTTGAATCAGTTCAATCCTCTTGTCATCCAGCCACAGGCTATGACTCAGCAGGTATGGTTCTTTAGTTAATAATGCTCTGAAGGTATCAGTAAACAATGTGCCGATATCATTTCTCTCTCAGGCTACTCGTCATGCTCGGCGTGTTTATGTTGGTGGCCTACCTCCATCTGCTAATGAACAGGTCTATACTTGGAGTCAGTTAATCTAGAGCACTTATGCATATAGTTTTCAGCTGCCGATTCAATTTTTTCCCCCTGCAGACAGTGGCAGTTTACTTTAATCAAGTCATGGCTGCTATTGGAGGAAACACTGCTGGTCCAGGTGATGCTGTTCTTAATGTCTACATAAATCATGACAAGAAATTTGCTTTTGTGGAAATGAGATCTGTTGAGGAAGCAAGCAATGCAATGGCCCTGGATGGTATTTTGTTTGAAGGGGCGCCAGTGAAGGTTAGAAGGCCAACAGACTATAACCCTTCCCTGGCAGCCGCCCTGGGCCCAAGCCAGCCATGTCCCAATCTGAATCTTGCTGCAGTTGGCCTAACAGCAGGATCTGCTGGGGGTTTAGAAGGTCCAGATCGTATTTTTGTTGGTGGCCTTCCCTATTACTTCACTGAAGCGCAAGTTCGGGAGTTGCTTGAATCATTTGGACCTCTCCGAGGATTTGATCTTGTGAAGGATAGGGAAACTGGTAACTCAAAGGGCTATGCATTCTGTGTCTACCAGGACCTCACTGTCACTGACATTGCTTGTGCTGCTCTAAATGGCATCAAGATGGGAGACAAAACCCTTACTGTCAGACGTGCAAACCAAGGAGCATCTCAGCCCAGACCAGAGCAGGAAAGTATCCTATTGCAGGCACAGCAACAGGTGCAGTTACAGGTATAATACCAACTATTTGATTGTCACCCATGGCAACTACTTAATTCTCTTATGCCCATTAGGTCGTAAATTTGCCATTGATCTTGGATTCTGTTCCTGATATATGCTCTTTATGAACAGAAACTTGTGTATCAAGTTGGAGCGCTCCCTACAAAGGTTGTTTGCCTCACCCAGGTTGTAAGTGCTGATGAATTGAAAGATGATGAAGAGTATGAGGACATTATGGAAGACATGAGGCTAGAAGCTGGCAAATACGGTATATATCTATGCCTCATCACTACTTATCTTCTAATGGGTCATTGAATTAGGCTTCTGAACTTCTGCTTATCTTAACCATAATCCCTCAAACATGCTGTTTTGTACTCCTACAGTTTTATTTATTCCTGAAATCCTGTTGTACTGATGTTCTTACTCCTTTGTTGACTTTACTCACAAATAATTTATTTCCTCAGGTAATTTGGTGAAAGTTGTCATCCCACGTCCTGACCCCAGTGGACAGCCTGTTGCAGGAGTTGGAAAGGTGAGATTTTTATTGTACTATGACTTGTGGATTCTCAAAATTTTGCTGAAACATAAACATTCTATTGATGAATTATCTCTGATGAATGAAATTTTCTGTTTCAGGTGTTCTTGGAATATGCAGATATTGATGGCGCTGCCAAAGCAAAGACGGCATTGCATGGGAGGAAATTTGGTGGGAACCCAGTTGTCGCGGTCTGCTATGCCGAGGACAAGTTTGCCAATGCGGAATATGATGGATAAATATTATCCCTCCCGATCTGTACCAGTAGTCAGTCTTTTTGCTACTTGTTTGTTTAATCCCAACAAAGAGGACCGGTTTCTGCCTGCCTTGATTGCCCTGGATTTCTGCTGAGCCACCAATGAATGAACATTGTAAGAATAGATTGCAAAAAGTATGTTTTGGTTTGCTTGTTCTTCATGGTTTCACTATTGTTATTGCTGTTGAGATTCTTGGGGATACTAGTTTATTCCGCTGGCTGGCTTTCCCAGTGGACAATTACCATGGGGATCTCAAATAGGTTTCATCAGCATGCTGATGGTGTATAGATAATATTCTCCGTGCCTTGTGTGCGCCACTAATGATAATGAGCTTGATAATAGGATGCACAGCTTGATAAGACGCTATGTTGTCTGGACTCTAGTGTGTTATCTTGCATCTTCACACGTTCACATCATAATGAATTCACAATGCATACACGCCTTCCTGTTTGGGCAAATTGATGGGATGATAGCTGCTTGAGTCTATATGAATTATATCATACTTATATCCACGCGTTGGAGAATTTAGCTGCAAAACAGTTCAGTGATGCAACCCAAAACTTACAACTCTATAAAGGAGCGAGGGCCGCATCACCCCGCACTTGACAACTCTATAAAGGAGCGAGGGCCGCATCACCCCGCACTTGATTTCAATTTGAAGGATGGCTAATAAGTTGGTGATTTCTAGGGCAAGAAAAAAATGTCTGAATTAGTCTTTCATCATGCATATGCTGATGGTGTTTTATTAGATAATATTGTCCGTGCCTTGTGTGCGCCACTAATGATAATGAGCTTGATAATCATTAGTTTGAAATCTCTTATCACAGGAAGAAGTATTATATTAATATGTTAATTTCTGGACAAAGATGAAATAATTCGTTGTCCTCACTGTACTTCATGGAACAAATATAAGGCTTCAGGTTCGCATTGAACTTATATAATGGTTGTTGTTGGTTTTGATTTTGCTAGGAATTGCCAAACCAGCAGTACAAGGACAAAAGAGTTGACTCCAAAAGATTCAAAGCTCCATTACTAGAATTTCAAGAGTCGTCCCCCTAAAAAGGAGCGCTAGGACCTCCTTTTATAGGGGGTTACAAACCATACAAGTACACATTTGCCCTTTACCCTGGCCCTACTGTCATACAAATACAAGAGTTGACTAACCTACCTATTATCAAGGGTAAAGACGGCATTATACATGACGTGTGCTATTTGACTACTTCCTGACGTCTACCAGATACAAGTCAAAACTCCAAGATGTACAACCTTACTTTTCACTCTGTAATCTAACTAAGCCCTCGGATTCACCTGTATCCACACCTCCATTCAACAATCGAAGGTACTGGTCAGAACATTAGCCTCCGCATTAGCTTCCCCTGACCTTAGATTGTCATGTCCGTTTTCCCATTCCTCTCTAGCTATGATTTTATCTCTGTGGCTCCGAATGGCTTCACCTTCGTCGCAAGATTGTCAGATCATACTTGAGTAGATTCTTACTCGAAGGTCACATCGGCTTCTCCTTTGCACGCCGATTCCTGCAGTTACCTTTGATCATAATTCCGATGTCTCAAGCATGTTGAACCTTCGCCTTTGCTAGCGTCGTGACACTTGTCGGAGGTAAGGCCTTTCCGAAATTCGACCCCCAACAGCTGTAATGGAACACATTAGTTTTCCCAATAATTTGCTTACACGTTTAACTTAATTAAAATCATGTGATATTTTACCATTGTAATCATGATAAACGGTATCACAAATTTTTTAAAGATATATTTTATCGGCTATTGCTGCTAATTCTACATGCATAATATATAATTATTTAAATGAAAGCTTATAAATTGTTGTACTCAAAGTATTTCCCAGATCCAGTACTTGCTGGTGCTCAAAGTATAACTAATTAAGGAATTTCCTCCAAATGCCGAAGTCAGCTTTTATATATAAAGTCAAAAAAGAAATACTAGGATTACCAGTTTTACATGAAGCACAGTCCGCTGACAACCCAGCGATTTACGATCCTGCAACGGGACCCTCTAAATGACTAACCAGAGACAACACAGAGCCATTCTAGACGTTAAACCTAAAACGTCATGAATCCGAAACATAACCTGCAAGACTAGGCCGGCAAACGGGACCAAAGCACCAACAACATGGCAGCCGAAGAACTCCAAAAACAATGCCTTCAGGAAGGCAAAGGTGCCGAGCCGGCGCCAACATTGGGTTTTCACCTAGGAGACCTCCGCGCACCATCAAAGGGAGTGGTCCATGAGCAACGCCCCCAGTAAGGAAAACAACGTTGCCCGATCCGGTCCACCAGATCTAAGCTTTTGCCAGCGGAACAACTCCCAAAGAACCAGCAGCAACAGCCCAACCATGACTACCACCGAATGACCTCCACACAGCCACCGCCGAAACCGTCGTATAGGGCCACATAAGGAACTAAGTCCACCAACAACATCCCAAGCGTTAGCGGAGCATGAACTTGCCAGTGACCCGGGGGCCGCCCACCCGGCGATTTCGCGCGGTGGGAAGCATAGATCAGAGGTGAAGAGACGAGGGGGCAAGCACAGAGGTGAGTCATGGCCTCGTTGTTCCATGGATTTTGTTGATTTTTCATTGCAACGTGAAATAATTTTTGGGGGGATTTTTTGGCAGAGATGTAGCGGGATCTACTTGGTGGTGGAGGACTGGATGCATACGAGATAAAGAATTAATTTGGACAGACTGTCCCAATCTAATAGAGAATTGCTGTTCGTTGAATATGTTGTGGATGCAGATTTAGACAAACAGACCCAGCAACGGAGATGTTAGTAAACATGGTTTAGTCCGACCTCTTAGGATGGTAGTGCACAGGTAGTAAATTAGCACTAGCAAATTTCAGGTGCTTGTTTGTGCGGAGAGGAGCTGAAAGCTGCTGCTACTGTACTGCTACAGTGCCAAACCTTTTTTTATGAACAACATTCTACGAGGATGATTAGAGTTCCCATGTGTTTTTACGGTGCTAACTTGTTGGAATTTAGACTAGAGCCATGCATCATTTGTGAACAATGCACTTACTACTTGCTTGTGTGATTTAATGGAGTGTTTATCTTGACTATTTATACTGGAATTTTCTGGAGCATGTAGATTTTACAGCTAGTAACTTACACTAGTGAGCCTGGAAGAGGTATGTCTTTCCTTGTTTTCTCATTCTTATCTAACTTGCTTTGGTCAAGCCTAGTATTCAGCTCAGGTGAAATGGTTTTAACATATCGATAGCACCAGTCCCAGGTAAAAGGATTGAACACATACGTTGTTAATTTACACAGGAATCGATTTGATTTTGGGTGCTTATTTTCCTGGTTTTTTGATAGAGATAGAAGCCCAAATCAAGGAGGAGAGGACCTCCGACAACGGAGGTGAGTATCGATTCATAGGTAGCTACGTATATGAGTCTCATGTATTCTGAAATTTCTGAACATCATTGGAGGATGACCACAACTCTAAAAATATGATACAAATTATGGTCTGTTTCTATATTGTATATGCCCAATATTTTTTTTGATAATATGATACTACTCTAATACTATTTGATATAGATAGGAAACATTGGCTGGGAATGGCCTAGAAACCATGTTTTATGTAGGCATATACTGAAATACATACCATTGGCATCTCCTATTTTTAACATAAGAGGTACTGTGGCCAACAGGCAACACAAGGAAGCATATATAATTTGTGATAGGTGCATAAATCTCATAAGTTTTTTGCTCTGATATTTTGCTACTGATCTCATTCCTAAATGCTCTGCATATGAGTGCATGTTCAGTTCAAATGAAACCTTATTGTGTTCTGGATTCTCTTAATAAGGTGAAGGAGCATGTGCAAGGAAAACAATATAGTATAGCCAACTATTTTACCCATGTCTCTTTTTGGTTTTTGACATTCCGGAAGTGATAGGTATATAACTTACATTATTAGGCAGTAATATGATTCTGATTAGGCAATAATATGGTTCTAAAATAGGCAAAATATAGTGAACTTCATTAGGCATTTTTTAATTTAGAAGTTTATAGATCATTTTGATGGGCTACCTTCAGTACCAGTCATATACAACTATCAAAATTGGTATTTAGACACTGAACCTAGTTCTTCAGCCTGATCTAACCAAATGAGAGTAAATGCTATGTATGTAATCATTTGGAGAGTTAAAGAAAGGGACAGACATAGGGCTGGTAGCTCCCACATAAAATGGGGTCTGGGGAAGGAATAACCAAGGCAAGCCTTTCCCTTGTAAATAAATTAGGCAGTCATCCTGAGAAAATATTCAAAATTCATTAGGCAATAATATGGGCTTAAGTTAGGCAGTTATGTTGTTATTAATTAGGCAATTATATGGTTCACAAAAGGAAAAATAGTGTACTTCATTAGGCAATGTTATTGGACAACTATGTTTTAGTATGTTATAGAAAAATGACAGCATTCCTACTAGATCTATAAGCAGGTTCTTTTTGCTACTAGAACCATGCTAATTTGTTAGGATCAATTGTATTCACTATTCAGCACTAGAACCACTAGCTCATGAGGAACGACATTTTTTTGCTCATAATAATGAGGTGTTGTCTCTAATTGGTTAGTTTTGTTACACATCAGATCAATAGTTTCTGGATGAGTTGTTACACATCTGTCTTTTGTCACCAGTAGGTTCCAAATATTTTTCAGGCTGCATGGTTATGTTCATGCATTTGCAATCTGCACTTCTTGTTGTCCATTTCTGCGAACACGCCAGATCTGTGACTATTTTACTTGGTTATCTTTTTGTTAGCATTCATGAATGAATGAATTCTATTTATTATTCTTCTAGTTGGTAGCCCTCAGAGTTAAAAAAATTGCACGCTATAACCTACTTCAGCTGCATCCCTTTTTCATTGAAATTCAATGTTTCTCAGAACTCGCAAGCTAACTGATGGCCATCTTCGATTTTGAATCCTCAGAGCTAGTGTTAGCTGGAATGCAGATTGCACTTGTTGATTCATCATTTTAGTTCTATACGATTGAAAATGCATTTATATATTAGCTTGACTTATGAATATTAGAGTCTATGAGCCTATATTTGAAATAGTTCAAGTGAAGGGGGCTAATCTTGATGTTAGTGCGTGCTAAGCATGAAACTAGTCCGTTCTTATGAAAGGTCTTTAGAATTTTCTAGAATTATTGCTTGTGTAGTTCACTCTGCAGTTTTAGTTGACTCAGCAAGGTGATAGTCATCGTGGGCAGCATCCTATTTTCTTGTAACCAAGTAGTTTATTATATTATTCCTTCCCAGTTAGGTGGAGGCCCAAACCAAGTCAACTTCGAGTCCACCTCGGAGTCCAGGAGCAGTCAGCATTATATCGGACGCCCAGGTCGCATACGGGTTCGGATTTGGACGTTCTTTATATGCTTGGAAAGCTAAGAATATAATCTTTCCAATGGCACCGGTCTCATATCAAAATTCGTCTGGAGTCAGTGGTAATTGACGAAACAAGTTGACGTCCAGAATCTGTTTCGGTGTTGCGTCACCGTCTTTTGGCCTTTGGGCCGTGTATCGTGTGGAAGCCCATTAGGGGCGCGACCAGGGGTCTTTCCACGACCCTTGAGGCTATATTAGCTAGTCGCCGCCAACCATTAGGGTTTGAGTTTTGCTTAGATTATTCTGTCAAGAACAGTTTCGCCGCTTCATCGGTTTGTGAGACCCCAACTCGTGAGCTTAATCATTCTTCTGCAATTGTGTTGCATTCTTCTTCGTTTTTGCTTGTGTTCTTCGATTCGTAGGCAAGGATTAGCCTTATTGGCGAGGTCAACCGTGCAACGCCGGTTGATAACCTGAGGAGACGTGGTGCTGCGATTGCGGGGTTCGGAACGTGTTGTTCGGAAGCCGGATCGATTTGTGTTTCGGCTCCACCAAATCGAAAGTTATCAGAACCTTTTGGAAGATTGAGAACCCTAGTTCACATCAAGTGGTATTCAGAGACAGGTTTTCCGTCAGGTTCGTATTTTTGTCTTCGTCCTATAGTCCAGAAAATTGCCTCACAAAAATAATTTCCGCTGTCCTAGTACCTTGTTTAGCCTTTGCAATTTCGTTTCAGTTTCGCCTTGTTGAGTTTGTGTCCGTAGTCGAGTCTTGTTGCTGGTTTTTTAGTTGTGTTCGTGCCGTAGTTCAACTGCCGTTCGTTTGTTTCCGCCGCTATCCCATCCACGATTAGCCATACAACAAGTCGAGCCACCACATTACTCGATTTGCCTGAGGAGACGTGGTGCTGCGATTGCGGGGTTCGGAACGGTGTTGTTCGGAAGCCGGATTGATTTGTGTTTCGACTCCACCAAATCAAAAGTTATCAGAACCTTTCGGAAGATTGGGAACCCTAGTTCACATCAGAAGCCCCTTTAGCACGTGTTTGCCAGCCGGTGCTACTCTTCCGGTGCTAAAGGGTGGCACCTTTAGCACCGGGTCAAATAACCGGTGCTAAATATTTGCATATATGCGTGTTGCGGGATTCGAACTCGAGACCTTTTGGCTCGCGCGCACCCACCTAACCATCTCACCTACGCAGCGCACGTGATAGGATAGAAGATGCGCTCCTTTTCAAGTAGCATGTGACACCCCCATTAGCACCGGGTCGTATTTACGAACCGGTGCTAAAAGGCCTTTAGCACCGGGTCGTAACACCACCCGGTGCTAAATGGTCACCCTTTAGCACCAGATCGTAAAACCACCTGGTGCTAAAGGAGGGGCCCTTTAGCCCCGGGTAGTAACACCACCCGGTACTAAAGGGGACCGGTTGATGTTACTAACCGGTGCTAAAGGGTCTCCAGGGGCACCCCAATTTTACATCCGGTGCTAATGTTGTATTAGCACCGGTTCTTGAGTTTTTCTAGTAGTGGGTGATGGGTTAGCATTAGTGGGTGATGGGTTAGCATCACTGCCAGTTGTATTTTTCAATACGGGATCATATAAAAAAAAGCTACGGTGATAGATTATCATCCGCAGATCGCCGAAAACCAATAGGATGAGATATGGATGAATCGATCACCATAAGCGAAGTGGCTACAATTAAGCGACATAAAAGTTGCGCATTGCATTCAGTAAGAAAAATTGAGTGGCAACTAAATCTATGAAAAAAATGATCTTACGTTATCGTATATGGGCACGAACTAAAACGTACCCTCGTTAGGCGTTCTACAAAATTGACCATTGTAGGATTATAGTGTCCATGTATCTTGACAAACTAATTCCAAACTGTGTATGGAAGTGGGACCACTCTCGTTCAGCGTTCGCCTCCTTAAAACTAACTATGACCGTACAAAAAGGTACATCGACGCTACCTAAATTAATTATCAGCATCTAATAAAAAAGGTAAATCAATGTTTTAGCACACAACTTAAAGTTTAATTATAGACCATGTGCCTTGCTGGCGACGAGAATAACCGATAATTAATTTATTATATATATAGACATACGAGAGACGGGCCCGGGCAGTGTCAAGTTGTCTGTTATCCTACAAATGGTTTATCTAGTAAAATATTCGTATCAGTACAACTAAGTGTCAAGTTGTGCTGGTAAAAAAATCCCTTTCAGTACAAACTAATATTTTTGTACGGACGTGGATTAGCGATCAACCAGTACGTGACAATGACTCAAACATAACAATTACAGTCAACATCATGCATGCCCACGTGGGTGTATTATAATACTCACAACAGCTACTGGCAATTATTGTGTCCATATATTTTGACAAAAAGATCTATATTATACAATGAGGTGGGCTCAAACCAGTTGGATTAGCATATGGTTACCCGTTTTCCGGCCCTAAGAAAATACCATCTTAATTACTGAAGAAAGTTTGATTAGAGAGATTCCAACAGCTTCTTCATTTTTGTCGCTGTATTTGACTCTATATTTAACTTTGCAAAAAGATTTCTCTTCATATTATATTGATTAATTAGCTCACTCCAATAAACTCTCCATTTCTCATTCTTCAAATTCCATCAACAAGGAACCTAAAACGAGACCCAAACCCAAAATGTGAAACGAACCGGATTCTCAACGACAAGAATCCGACTCCCTGTACCCTTGAGATAGTCTCAGGAATAGCAGCTATCTCGTACAGAACTTATTTCAGAAGAATATCACATCCATACAGCGATAAAGATCCAGTACATGACATATATAAAACATAGCGATCTGGTACAAGCCCTCTGGGCTAAATCGACAATGAGAACAGCTACGCAGCGGTAGCTAAATCACCGAGTCCACTATAACTTGAACACCACGAACACCGCGTAGGCATCCTTGAGCGCACGCGTAACCCTTCAATCGTACCATCCATCCTGGTTGAACTCGTGCTCGGGGTCTTCTCCTGTGTACCCAAAGTCTGTCCCCAAGGAAATGGGACAGGAGCAAGCTTTAAAGTGGCCTAATCTAATAATAAAATATTCAAGGAATATAAGCTGGGGTTTTCCTATGCGAGCAGCAGTAATAAACCCAAGTTCATCTCATCACCAGCACCTTTCCTCACCAGAGAGAGAGCACACTCCCCAAAACCCACCATCAGCCTTACCACCACATCGGGCTCGTCCTGCTACCGCGGGTTCCCGCAAATAACATCCACCAACTCCTTTCTCACACTAGTCGACTCGGTGAGCTCCCTCCCCACCTTGTCTCAACAGCCTCAGCTGGACCAACCTCTCATAACCCAAACCAAGGAATGAGGAAAGAAAGCAGAATCCTATGCTAGTCTCGAGCAATCCAGATGCGGTCGTCCATAACCATGGACACGGCTATACGTATAGTTTTCACTCTGCAGAGGTTGCGCTCCTGGAACCATCCGGGCTGCAATTGGGGATCAACCAACTTGAGACACAGCCCACAGCAAAGACCCTAAGTAGTAACGGTGCCATACTGCCTCCCTGGGCTCGGGAAACAATCTGAACTAACAGCTGCCCCAGGGTCGTGAAACCTTCCCACCGGGGCCAGTCGGGGGCCGTGGTAAATCAGGGAGAGTACGCCGCAACGAGTCCCCCTTACACATATCAAACTCGAATCTCCTACAGGTCTGGCACCGCACTAAGTAGCCTTGCTGGAACCCTCCCCATTCTGGGTAGACGGTGAGCACTGTAATCCACGTCTGAAAGACGGTCTCGACTCGGTCCTTAATTGTCGGTAAAGCGAGTATCAGCATCAAAAGCGATCCACCGCAACGGTCCGTAATCGGCACCCATTACAGGTATTGCCGCCCAAGTCCTCAAAAGTAACCAAGAACCATGTACCCGCAACAGGTACACCGCAGGAACTACCCGAGTGTAGTCCCCAAGCACCCCGATCAAACGATCGGGTTGTTATTACTCGCTTACACCGCCTAGCTGCACTACTCCTCCCAAACCATTAACATTACAGCAGCAAAAAACAACAGAACAAAACATAACATGATAACAACAGCAGCAAGGTAACATGAGGTTCATCTCCTCTCTTGTCCCTAATCCTCAACCTGAAAAGTGTACATAACAAAAAACTATTGCTGTCAAATGATGCCATAAATTACTTCGAGAAAGTCAGCAACATGATATATCGTTTTCATAATTAATTATAGGTAGGCTTCTTCGTCCTCCTCAAAGCAGTTGTCGGGGTAGTCCGGCTCCTCCTGGCTCTCCGGTGCACCTAAGGTTGCGATAAATAAAATAAGACGCGGCTACCAGCAAAGAAACACCAAGACAGCGAGAAAAGAAGACCCAAAGAACACCAAACTCTACACTAACGCGTAGGTCTTGATTTTAGAAAAATATAGAAACTGGTTTCATATTTTTCTGAGCTACGGTTGATTTATTATTAATTTTTGAAGTTTAAATCATTTTCTGAAAATATTAAATAACTTTCCGAAAAGAAAAACAGACATAAATCAGCCTGCTGACGTCATCATGACGTCATGCTGATGTCAGCAGTGGGTCCGCCTAGGGTGACGTCAGCAGTGGGCCCTGCTGACGTCAGCGTTGACTAGGTCAATGGTCAACGGTCAAGTCTATCAGTGGGCCCCACTAGTCAGTGACACGCAGTGTATGACAGGTGGGCCCCAAGCGTCAGCGCAGTTAAATAGAAAAAAGATAAACGCGGCTGGGCTGCTGTTGGGCCAAAAGCGACTGGGCCGAGAAAGTTCAGGGGGCAAAACTGGACTTTAGCGCGAGATTCGGCCCACGAACGCGGGGCTGATGGGTCTGCTCGGTGGACTCGGTCCACCGTGAGCCGTGAGAGTGGTTCACGTGAGCCGGGTCCATGGGATCCGGTGTGGCCGACTCGGGATTTTCTGAGGCTGCGTGTGGCGTGCTGGTGTGGTCCGGCGTGTGGCTTGGCCACGGCGCGGCGCGGCGCGCGCCAGAGCGCGGCCGGCGAGCGTTGGTCGACGGCGAATAGGTCGCCGGAAGAGCTCGGCAAGGCTCGGGTTCACAGGGAAAAACTCGGCTTGGGGTCGACGATCACAGGCAGAAGAAAAGTGGGAGCTTGGCCGGCGAGACGGCTCCCTACGCGAGCGGCGGCGCGCGGCCAGAGCTTGGCGCGACGGCCCGGCGAGGCGGCCCGAGGCACGGCTGGGTTCCAGAGGCGCGGCTAGCGCGCGTGACACCAGCGACTGCTGGGCATGGCTAGGTGCGCCTACGCGGGCTCGTGGTTGCCCACGGCCGCAGCACGGCCTTGGCGCGCGCGACGAGCACGGCTCGGCCGCGGCGGCCTCGGCTGCGATTCAGGGCGACGCGGTTTGCGGGGCGAAAGCGCAAGGGAACCTGCAAAAGATCTTCGGCACGAAGCCGGGACAGAGGCTAGCACGGCGGCGGCGACTCGACGGCGCGGTGGCGGAAAGGAAAAGAACAGGGGAAGAAGGGGGGCTCTCGCGGGAGGCTCACCACAAGGCGTGTCGGGGTACGCTACAGGTCGGTGGAGGCTCGCGGTTCGACGGCGATGCTCGAGCTCCCACGCACTGCTTCGCTCTAGCTCCGGCTGGGCATCTCCACGGGCGGCGGCGACGGCTTCTGCGGCGGCGGCGCGGGGACGACGATCGGCGGCTTCCCGGTCCACTCCTCCTCCTCTTCCTCCTTCCCCAACACCCAGGACGCCTCCCACTCCTCGAAGCCTCACGAATCGGTGGCTGGAAAACCCCAACGGGGTTGCGGCGGCTCAAAGGGGGAAGAGCTCCCCCGGCGGTGGTTTTATAGGGCTCGGCTAGGGTTGGAGGGGGCACGGACGGCGAGATGGGGTGCCCTAGCGCCCGCGGCCACGCGGCGCGCATCGGACGGGCTGCACAGGAGGCTTGATGGGACCGGCTTGGGTCACGGGCGCGGCGGCAGAGAGGAGGCGCGCCGGCCGCGAGGGAGAGAGGGAGGAAGGGGGTAAAGCTGACGTGCGGGCCCCGCACGTCAGTGGCTGCGGCGAAGGGGCGAGCGCGGGGAAGGCAACTGGGCCGGTTGTTGGGCCGGAAGGCCGGCTGGCTGGGTTGGTTCGCGGACTCGGGGAAAGATGGAGGGGGTTTTCTGGACTTAGTTTGGAAGCTTTAGGCCCACGAACAGTTAGAGGGTTTGAAAATTAGTTTGGGCTAGTTAGAGTTTGAATTCAAATCTAGAATTTGAATTCAAACCAACCAAAAATCCAATAAAACCAAATGAACTTCAAATCACACTATTTGATCCTTAGCACTTCAAATTTTTTTTATTTAATTTAAATATTGCCTAGGAGCAAAGGGAGCAAAATAGGGAGCAATCTTATATGTTTGTTAGCATGCACAACAATTCCACCAAAAATTTTTAAATCCTCAATTTTTGCATTCAACAAGTCCTAAGGTAAATTTTAGGGTTGTTACAAAATGGGTCTCCGATGATACTATTTCAGCCTCCAACAGAGTACCCATACCCAAACCCAAAATGGGTTTTCAGGAGAGAGGGAAGTATCCTCTCTCTTCATGACCCATTCACTGAAAGGATTCTCATTTGAGTCTTCTGTTGGAGAAATGAGTTTATGGGTCATGGACATTTTTACTGTAGACAACCTAAAGTGGTATATGGGTCTCTGATTTGGGTATCTATTGTTGGAGATAGTCGCTTTAACTCTCGTCACCACACACACTGACGCGTGATCCTATGCGTCATCCCCTTCCGCCCTTTTGTTTTATACGGACTGGATTAGCGATCAACCAGTGACAATGACTCAAACATAACAATTACAGTCAACATCATGCGTGCCTACGTGGGTATATAATAATACTCACAACAGCTACTGGCCGGCTTAGATCATCACTTAATTATAAGATGGAGATACTTGCTGCATCGCTGAATGATGGGTTGCCGTTACAAATTGGTGCCAGGCAGGGCCATGGCCCCACCATACTTGGGGTCAAATTCCAGTTGTGAACATATATATGAATTCACTGTATGTTTGCCGAGGGTCTATAAATTATTACAACATTACTTGGAAAAAGGACAAGTTTCTAGCCCTGGTTTACTTTCAAACCCCAAGATTCCCATCACATCAACTCTTTGACCACTAATTAGAAGTATGAAATGTAGATTATTTACAAAACCCATTTACGGATGAGACGTACACCGCGAGAGCTTTCTAATGAACCTACATGATTAGACAACGTTGTGCTACAGTAAACATTCACTAATGATGAATTAATTAGGCTTAATGGAATCCCCTCGTCATTTATACTCCATTCATGTAATTAGTTTTGCAATTAGTCTACATTTAATACCCCTAATGGGGTGCTACGTAAACCCCCAACTTTTTTGGGGCAAAGTAAACAAGGCCCTACTACTAGAAAAATGACCTTGTTTGCAACACAATAGTACCCGTTACATATTAATGACTTATTTAATTTTCGGTACATGAGCAAGGTTTCTATACTTGTAATACCTCACCCTAATATCTCTTAATAGTTAAAGTATTGGACCATATGACCCAATTTGTGATAATCCTTGGAGATTTTGTGCCACCTTGAAAATTTATGGGGTCGAGGATCAGCTTATAATCGTTACCATTACAAACATAGCACTGCGAATTAACCCTTTTTTACACAAAGTGAGAATGAAAGTTTAAGAGATGTGATATGTACATGTGTGGCTCATTCCGCGTGAGGAGCTGGACCGTAAGCAGATTTTGAAGCAGGATGTAACAGATGGTATTCAGAGTATGAACCCTTGTTGCATATGTGCGTGTATACATGTGGCTAGGTGAAGAGTATATTGACCTTTTTAAGAGGTTTTCGTGATTTAATGATAAAAGCTTAAGTATCTAACCATGTGATTAAGTGGATGAGCTGATTGTAAAGAGATCATGGAGAACAAATGAACTTCGTATCCCTCAAGACTTAGCTTGAAATGAACTTGGCATGAAAGGAGGCTTTGAATTATTTCTCAATTTTGAATTTACGTCCTAGGAATGCCGTACTATAAAGAGGGATGCAAATCTACATGCTTATGTTGAAGAAGGTGCTCAAAAGTGGTCTAGCAAACCTATGAGAGACACCTTTTCACTTGCACATCACTTGGTATTCAAAAGAAAAGTGCTAACTCCGCAGGTCCGGAATTTTCCGGACAAGGGTCCGGATTAATCCGGAGTCTCCGGAGTTTCCAGAAATATTTCCGGATTATTCCGGAACTTAATCTCTAACGGCTAGTTTTTGGGGAATGCGGTATAAATACCCCTTCACCCCCTCCCACTGTCCCACTCTTGCTTCATTTCGCCCAGAACTGGTCAGAACCCTTTCTCACTCCTCTTTACTCCCTCTTGACTTCCTTGAGAGATTTGGTGGGGGAAATTAAAGAGGGATTCAAGGGAAAGCAAGGGAAAGTGATTCTGAGCTGATTCTCCATCCTTTGAGCACCTTGTTCTTCGTTAAGCCGGTGGTTTGTGTTTGTTACTCTTGGAGCTTCAAGCTCCTAGCCGGCTAGTCGTTGCCCGGGAGCATCCAAGCAAGATTGTGGCTGCCCCGGAAAGTTTGTATTACCCCAACATTGAGTAAGTGGTTCTAGCTCGATCTTTGTGGTCGCTAGAGAGAGGAAATTGACCTGGGTGTAAAGGTCCACCCTTTGTGGGTTCCTCAACGGAGACGTAGGCCTCAAGTGTGGAGCTGAACTCCGGCTACAAATCCTTGAGTCCTTTGTGCTTGTTGTTCTTACCTTCATTCATATGCAAGTATTTTTGACTTATCTAGGGTTTAGGCCGATCTACTTTTCTAGAAAGATTCCTAGTGTTTCATCTGGTTGGATAGGCTACATTTACTCTATTACATCGCCTATATTCGTCGATTTACTTTTGACAAAGGTCTGAACATCTCGTAGTTGATTTCCTCTCCATCTCCGGAAAAATCTAGAGATTTCTTCGGAATTTCCGGAATCTTCGGAATTTCCAGACAAGTCTCCGGAATATTCCGGAAGTTGCTGACTGTTTTGTTTTAGATTGTTGAATTTTTTAGTATCGACTATTCACCCCCTCTAGTCGACATCTAGATCCTTTCAATTGTTATCAGAGCTTTGGTCTCCGGATTAAAGCTTAACCGCTTGGAGTTTCATGATGTCGGCCCTGGGGAATGAAGATGTACCTACCGGAGGAAATGTCACTGATCCAAATACTGTACAACAAACAATGCAACAAGCTGGAGCACAAAATAGTGCTAGAGGTGGAGGCACCGGAGGTTCAAGTACAAGCACCGGAATAAGACTTGATGAAATTGAGGACTCCTCCGATGATGACTCTGACTATAATGATGCAAGGTCAACTCGCTCCGCTCGTCGCTCTTCACAAAGGGAGTATCACTCTATCCCCTTCAATTATGCAAGGTTAAATCTTAACAACTCATCCGGGTCAATCAACTTGGGAAAGCCACCTCACTTTGACGGGGTAAGCTATTGCAAGTGGAAAGACTCGATGAGAGGGTATTTGATAGGGGTCAACCCTGCTCTTTGGAGAATTGTAGATATAGGTGTCAATTTTCCAAGAGACGATGAAGATGCACCTCTCTCTCAAGAACAAGAATTGGAAATTCAACGAAACTTTCAAGCCTTACATATCATCAAGAGCTCTCTTTGTGCCGAAGAGTTTGACAAAGTAGATGGACTTGAGTCCGCAAAGGAAGTATGGGATACTCTCTTCATGAACCATCAAGGAACAAGAAAAGTGAGAGAAGGAAGAATAAGAACTCTAGAAAGTAAGCTCAACCGCTTCATCATAAAAGAAAATGAAACACCACAAGAGATGTACAATAGGCTAAACAGGATCATCAAGAAGATACGATCTCTAGGAAGTGACAAGTGGGGAAGAAGAGAAGTAGTTGACAAGATTCTCTCGGCCTACATGGCAAGGGATATTAACCTTCCAACCTTGATTAGAGAGAAGAGAGGATTCAAGAAGTTCACTCCGGCGGATGTCATTGGAAGAATTGAAGAACATCTACTCACTGTCAAGGAAGCAAAGCTCTCTCAAAAAAATCAAAGATTCATGAGCAGTTGGAGAAAAACAATGGGGTGGCCCTCAAGGCAAACAACAAGAGCAAAGAAAAAACAACTAGAACTTCATCTAAGAAAGTCACTTTTGAAGAAAGTGAAAGCATGGATGAAGAAGAGATGGCTCTATTCATAAGGAAATTCAATAGGATGATGAAGAAAGGTGGATTCTTTTATAAGAACAAGGATAAAAGCAAAACAAAGAGAAGGTCAGAGAGGCTATGCTTCGGTTGTGGCAAGGAAGGTCATTTCATTGCGGATTGCTTGGAAGCCAAACATAAGAAGGAAAGCACATCCAAGTCTGACAAAGCTAAGAAGTGAAAGAAGAATGTTGGTGAAGCTCACTTGGGTCAAGAGTGGGATTCTAATGAAGAAAGCTCGGACTCTGAAAAAGAAGTTGGCATAGCCACTATCGCCATCAAAGTATCCAACAACAATTCTTCTCTATTTGATGAACATGGCTTCACTCACACGTGCTTCATGGCTAGTGTTGACGTAAAATCAGCACCTTACGTCAAACACACAGCAAGCTGAACTAGCTAGCTTCTCACGTAGCCTGAGCGTTTGAATCCAAAGGCGTGCCAGTCAATTCTTCCCTGAAAACTTTGACAAAAGAAGAAAATATTTAGATAAAAAAACTGGAACATGCCGGATGATACCAGACAGTTCCATATCTACAGCTATAAAGCCAATTTTGAATGACATATAGCTATGAGCAAGCTATCTGTCGACAATCAAAGCATCATTCGGTAATCGGTAAAGCATATAAGGAATACGCTGCCGAACACGTGACATCAGCATGACGACAGATCGGTATTTGCTTAAGTAATCATTGCAGCACATAACCATAACCGACCAACAAGAACAGAGCATGATAAAATAAATAGGAAGCGAAAAGTATAATCATAATTTTATAAATAAACAAGAATGCATAGGTTAAAAGCACTAGTCTACCGCATGTCTAGATACTTTCAAACCCGTCAAGCATAAAAACAAACAAGTTAATCCACCGCATGATACAACTTGATTGAAATCACACCACCAACCAAGATTAGATCAATCTACCGCATGATATACTCTAAACATGGAAGGCTAGAAGCACTCATTGTTTAAAACAAAACCATGAGCACGTTTCACTCGTGAAAAGACCGCCGAATACGGCTATACAGCCGAATCGGGTTCCATGAAGAAGGAACAAACTTTGTCAATGATGATACATCTATCAGATCGAATCGAATTATAATCCACCGGATGATTAGCTCTAAGACGACCCAAAAACCTGCATCTACCGCATGATACCCAGCTCTGTCAAGATCCATACAAGATCAACAAGTTCGAACCCGCAACATGTGGCAACCTAGATTGACTTAAATTCGGCTATGTAGAGAAACGCGATTTCATTATGCAATGGACCAAAACCGAATTTTAATCAAT
>OAMR01000303.1:936667-949003 GCA_900205405.1 Echinochloa crus-galli
AAAGGACTCAAAAGTTGGCGCAGGGCCGGTTTGTTGTGTAATTGTTATGCCCCTATTACAATCACCATGGGTCTATATTTATACCCAGGTTTTGACATGACTCCTAATCGATTACGATTACAATATTTATTTCCAAAGATAAACATCAAAGCGCCATATTCATCTCATACCTATCATCAAATCAGCCTTTTCCTTATATTTAATCAACGTCATCACACGTTCCCGAATGCTTCCGTTTCTATCTGTGGAACAGTCCCTTTGTCGAACGACGATGGGTTCCTGACCGCAGAACGTCTTTGCCGAATGCTTTGAA
Organism: Echinochloa crus-galli; assembly: GCA_900205405.1. NCBI lineage: Eukaryota > Viridiplantae > Streptophyta > Magnoliopsida > Poales > Poaceae > Echinochloa > Echinochloa crus-galli. The sequence continues at coordinate 936,981 of OAMR01000303.1, forward strand.
GAAAACCTTCCTTGCCGAATGGTATTATTTATCAAATCTGGCCCACACGTCAGTTTCTTCCTGGTGTCAATTTTTGGTGTTAACAGCTAGAGGTCCCAAGGTAGATTCCAAACTCTCTCATGATGATGATGATGATGATTATGATGATGATGATAGTGATGATGATGAAAACATGATAAAGAGTTTAGGGAAGAAAGCCACCAAAAGAATTAAAACTCATGGAAGAACTAGATGATAGAGATGAGACTCTAGAGACGCAAGAAGAACTTTTTAGACTTGAGCGAGAGAAAACCATTTCTCTTGAACGGTCCCTTGAAAATGAAAAGAAGGGATTCAGGATGCAAGAGGACTTTCTCAAAGATAAAATTGAATATATTCTTAGTCTTGAAAAATCTCTTGCTAAGGAAAAGATGAATGTGGATGACTTAAACGAGGAACTCTCCTTGGCTATGAAGAAAGAGATAGCAAGACTTTCCTCCTTGGTTCTAAATGAAGAAAACAACAACTCAAAGAGAGGTGATTTGAGAGCCACACAAAAGGTTTTGGCTCAAACTACATGAAGAAATTTGGATTTGAAAATGGAAAGGGTCTAGGTAAGAATGAGCAAGGCTCACGGGATCCTATTCCATTCATGAAGAACAACCACACTACGGGCATGGGGTCCAAGAAGATAGTGCATGAAATGGCATCACTTGGGAAGATGGTTGATGGTAAGCAACTCGACTACAACAAGCCCGTCAAGTTTGTCAACTCAAAAAGTGGGCATGTAAAGACTCTATGCAACTCCAAGACATATCAAGTGAACAACAAGATTGCTCAAAACAAGAAACCTCAACCACATGCATCTCAAAATGGTTTCTATGCCGATTATGTGTTGACTTGGGATCACAAGGGTAAGGTGGTCGCCAAGTATATGGGGCACCGCACTAAGAACACTATCATAAAAAGAGATGTGTGGGTGCCTAAGGTTCTTGTAACTAACGCACTAGGACCCAACTTTCATTGGGTACCTAAAATCAAAGCATAAATTGTTTTGTAGGCTTACTCCTCCGGTGGAACAAAATGGGTGATTGATAGTGGTTGCACAAATCATATGACCGGGGAGAAGAAGATGTTCTCTTCATGTGAGATGGAAGAAAATCCAAGTGAGAAAATTCTATTTGGGGACAATAGTGAAGGGACCATAATTGATCTAGGTAAAATTACAATCTCAACCGATCATTCAATTTCTAATGTCTATTTGGTTGAATCTCTGTACTACAATTTGTTGTCCGTCTCACAACTATGTGAGATGGGCTACAATTGTTTGTTCTCTAATGAGGGTGTGACCATCTTTAGAAGAAGTGATGACTTTGTTGCCTTTAAGGGTGAACTCAAGGGAAAGCTTTATCTTGTGGATTTTACATCGGATGGAGCTCAACTTGATACATGCTTAATGGCAAAGTCTAGCTTGAGTTGGCTTTGGCATCGCCGACTAGCTCACGTTGGGATGAACAATATCAATAAACTTCTAAAGGGGGAACACATCCTAGGACTAACAAATGTGCATTTTGAGAAAAATAGAATTTGTAGTGCTTGTCAAGCCGGGAAGCAAGTTGGAGTTCCTCATCCCTCCAAGAGCATAATCACTACTACAAGATCTTTGGAGCTGCTTCACATGGATATATTTGGTCCTGTGGCATATGTTAGCATTGGGGAAAACAAATATGGTTTTGTCATTGTTGATGATTATTCTAGGTATGCTTGGGTGTGCTTCTTACATGACAAGAGTGAATCTTCAAGGAGTTTGCAACAAGAGCACAAAGTGAATTTGAAGTGAAAATCAAGAAAGTAAGAAGTGACAATGGCACCGAGTTCAAGAACACCAACATTAAAGAGTATCTTGACAAGGAAGGCATTGGTCACGAATTCTCCGTTCCCTACACTCCGCAACAAAATGGGATTGTTGAAAGGAAGAATAGGACTTTCATTGAAGCCGCAAGAATAATGCTTGATGAATACAAGACTTTAGATCAATTTTGGGCAGAAGTCGTTAATGCAGCGTGTCATGCTATCAACCGATTGTATCTTCACAAGATATTGCGCGAAACCGCTTATGAGCTTCTAACCGGTGAAAAGCTTCTAACCGATTGTATCTCACTTTAGAGTTTTTGGAAGTAAGTGCTTTATTCTCAACAAGAAGCCCAAAAGCTCTAAGTTCACACCTAAAGTTGATGAAGGTTTTCTTCTTGGTTATGCATCAAATGCTCATGGGCTATAGTGTCTTTAACAAAACCACCGGTTGCGTTGAAATTGCGTGTGACGTAACATTTGATGAATCTAATGGCTCTCAAGTAGAGCAAGTTGCCACATGTGATGTAGGTAATGAAGAACCTCCATCACAAGCTATTTTAAATATGGGTGTAGGTGAAATCAAGCCTCAAGAGAAAGAAAGAGATTGTGCATCGTGTGATGAAGCGATTATTGAAGCCACCACTGCGAAGTGCGGAAACTCCGGACAAATTTACCGAAACTCCGGAAAGTCTGGAGACTCCAGAGATATCTCCGGAAATTCCGGAAACTCTGAAGAAGATGCACAATCCCAATCTGTAAATGACGATTTGATTCAGTATCAAGCACCAAATCCACATCCTAGAGTTCATCAAAGTGTGCAACGTGATCATCACGTCGAAAACATTCTTGGAAGCATCCAAAGTTGGGTAACTACTCGTTCGAGATTGGCAACTTTTTGTGAACATTACTCGTTACCTCTCAGGGTAGAAGAAGCATTGGATGACGCTAATTGGATCATTGCAATGCAAGAAGAGTTGAACAATTTCACTCGGAATGAAGTCTAGTCCTTAGTGGAACGCCCAAATCAAAATGTCATTGGAACCAAATGGGTATTCCACAACAAGCAAGATGAGCATGGCGTAGTGATAAGAAACAGGGCTAGGTTGGTTGCTAAACGATTCACACAAATTGAAGGATTGGATTTTGGGGAAACATATGCACCGGTAGCAAGACTTGAAGCAATTCGTATTCTATTGGCTTTTGCTGCACACCATGACTTCAAGCTCTATCAAATGGATGTTAAGAGTGCATTACTTGATTGACCAATCTCAGAAGAAGTGTATGTTGAGTAACCACCGGGCTTTGAAGATCCTAAATTTCCAAACCACATCTACAAGCTCCAAAAGGTGCTCTATGGGCTTAAGCAAGCTCCTAGAGCATGGTATGAATGTCTTAAGGATTTTCTCCTAAGGAAAGGCTTTGAGATAGGCAAAGCCGACCCTACTCTTTTTACACGCAAGAAAGACAATGATTTATTTGTGTGCCAAATATATGTCGATGACATCATATTTGGTTCTACTAACAAAATGTGGTGTGATGAGTTTAGTAGGTTGATGACAAAAAGGTTTGAGATGCCCATGATGTGCGAGTTGAAGTTCTTTCTTGGATTTCAAATTAAACAACTCAAGGAAGGCACATTTCTAAGTCAAACCAAGTACACTCATGATGTGCTCAGATGGACTGCGGCTTTGCCGTTTGTCAGGCCCTGGCACACGGCAAAGTGACCAGGCTTTGCCGTGTGCAAGGCCCAAGACACACGGCAAATCTTGGGCTCTTGCCGTGTGATAAGCCCACGGCACACGACAAAGCGTGGGCCTTTTTCGTGGACGGCCGTTGCTGCTGGGCTGGGCTTTGCCGTGGTCTAGGCTGGCACACGTCAAAGGCTGCCAGCTAAGGCTTTGTCGTGTGCCCGATATTTGGCCCACGGCAAAGCCCAGTTTGCCGTGTGCCGTTTGCCGTGTTTTTGCCGTGTGCCGCGGCACACGACAACTGTGGCGTTTCCAGTAGTGACTAGAGCCCGCGAGACCAATTATTTGCTAGCTCATGCACATGATGTGATCCACCGTGTAGTGTGTGAATGTGAGGTTAGTACATGCCTAACACATGATGTTTAGTGTGTGAATGTGAGGTTAGTACATGCCTAACACATGATGGTCACATGCTTAGGGGGAATAGAAAACGTCTTGGACATGATCAGTTGGTCACGACGCTCTATAACATATTTATTTCTTTGACATGTACGGAATACCGAATAGCTAGTTCTGCATGGTACACAAGACACTTAATGATGTGTCGTTGCAGGTCAATTACCGGGGCTCTTCCCTTTCCGGTATCGGTAGCATGTTTCCAAAATGCATCAAGACCAAACTATACATTAACGCTAACTCCGTCAAATATTTTTACCGTCTTTGATAAAAAAAACCTAATTTTTCTGTACTAGAGTGTATATATATCATGGTTGGCGCGGTAGCTGTACACATCTTGTCGTTATCCAGTCAGAGCAATATAGTAGCATGAAGACCGAACTATATACATAACCACGTATAGTAATCCAATTGGGCAGACGTTGATGACATATATTCTGCCACAGGAGATTGAAGATAAATTGGAGGCTCCACGTTAATTCTCACGACATACGCTAGAAAAAAGATAAATCCTACAAAATCTCACAAAAATCAGAAACATCCGACTATTGATTTTTTAATTCTAATAATGGTTAATGACAGGAGCCATTAGATTTATTCTATTTTCTAAAAATAATCCACCAATGCCATTATGAAATTAGTCTAAAATAACCCCTTAAATCCATAAGTAAATTACCCACCTATGCCATTAAAAATTAATCTTAAATTAACTCCTTAATATCTAAATTATCCACGTGCATCATATTGTTTCCTCTTTTTTCTTCAATCACAATCTAGGTTACCAGGTGTGGAGCGTCGGAGGCAAGTTGATTAAAGTACTTTACTTTGCTTTCTGATCTATGCACTCAAGAGGATGCCGTAATTTGCATCTGACATGCATGCACGAAATCCATTAAAAATTAGTCTTAAGTAACTCCTTAATATCTAAATTATCTAGGTGCATTATATTGTTTGCTCTTTTTTCTTCAACCACAATCTAGGTTACCAGGCATGGAGCGTCGGAAGCACCTGGCTACTAGAGAAGATTAGGCGGCGGCCATGCCCATGGCAGGTAGGCAAGTTGATTAAAGTACTTTACTTTGCTTTCTGATCTGTGCACTCAAGAGGATGCCGTAATTTGCATCCGAAATGCATGCAGGAAATCCACTTCCGACTTTAAATTTCGGTTGTATTGACTCTGCACATCAATTATTCATTGACTACATTATCAACAAGTGCTAGATGTGTGACAGTCCGCTGATGGTCAATTAATCAGAGACAGATGCTCAGAAATAGTATCAACGGAAGCACGTATACTGATCCGTGATATATGCAGCCATATGAGGTTTATCTCTATTCCCTGTGCTCCTATTTTTTTCGAACTATTTCCTTTTGAGTCTCACTGTAAGGGTTTAATATGTTTGGTAGACCCATGAGTTCATTGCATTGCATCGACATCCAATCCATATCTTTTCCACTACTGTTTCTTAGTAGTCTTTAGTTGTTTAATATTAATATATTTTATTTAGTTAATGAATAAAAAATCATTTATGAATGTAGTCCCATGTGCCCCATTTATTCAAAAGAACATGGCGCTATGGGCACCTCCAACAATATAGCCAACCTGCTAGCTATTTGGACACTACCGGAGAACTTGATATTAGCACCGGTTGTAAACTCCCTTTAGCAAAGGGTGCCACCTCTAGCACCGGGTCAAATAACCGGTGCTAAAAGTGGGGGCACTAGCTAAAAATATTTATATATTTGCGTGTTGCGGGATTAAAAACTCGGGGCCTCTTGGCTTGCGCGCACCCAGCTAACCATCTCATCTATGCAGCGCATGTGATAGGATAGAAGATGTGCTCCTTTTGAAGTAGCATGTGACACCCCTATTAGCACCGGATCGTATGTACGAACCGGTGCAAAAGGAGGGGGACCCTTTGCACCGGATCGTAACACCAACCGGTGTTAAAGGGTACTTTTAGCACTGGTTGGTGTTACCAACTGGTACTAAAGGGTCCCCGGGTGCACCCCAATTTTACGTCCGGTGCTAATATTGCATTAGCACCCGTTCTTGTGAGTGCGCCGAGACATATGAGAGGGACGGATGATGGTTTTTCTGTAGTGGGATTTACAACTTAGCACTCTCCAACAATCTATTTTTTACACGGGAATCAAGATATTGTGTGGTCCATGCATCAGATATTTTTATTCAGTCAGTCCGCCACCTCCGTCTTGGAAAATAGTAAAATAGACCACATTTTTGGTATTTTAGTATCGTCATAACGATTTTATTGTTTAAGAAACATGGTCAAACTGTTGTAGGATAAATCTATTTTTGATCCCAAATATTCCATATTAAAGTAGTACTTCTTTGAAATTCGCAGAAGTCTAACTCTACAGACTGAATGATTATTAAACTCTGAAACATAAAATCCAATATGTACATGCTTATTTAACATAATTCTTTGAAATGCTAGGAAAAACATAAATCATAGAAAATCTCACATAAATAAAAAAGCATGAGTCCTTATATTTAGCTGACTTTAATAGGCATCATTGATAACAATAGAAATTGCATTATATAAATTTCCACCATCCCTGACATTATGAAGATAATCTAAACCATCCCCCTAAATCTCTATGAAAATTATCGACATATACATATAAATTACCTACCCTATTGTTTTAAAAAAAGGAAGTACTACTATATATGCTTTTTACAACCTGCTCGCTTGGCTTATCAGCACTACCGACCTGTCACCTGCCAGCCAGCAGTATTTTTCTCTCAGCACAAATCAACACCAGCCAGCCGAACAGGTCCTTAAAATTCAAATTTTGTTTTTGTTAACATAGGAAACTCGAGCTTTTTTAGTAAACACATGTTAATCCCATATGAAGGTGCAATGGATAGAGAAAAAACCTATAAATAGGATGGGAAAATCATGTTGAGTAATTGGTAACTAAACTCTGTCACAACCTGATAGAGATAATAAAAATGCACGTACCAGTATTGTGTTATATTAAAAAACATGAGAGAAGATCGAGGCAATTTTAATTAGTTGTGGACCCAAAAATAATGTTTAATCTTTTAATACTTATATTTCCTATAGTTTATTAGTCCAAGCCCGTGCGAGAGCACGGGTTGATGTACTAGTATATATAATACAACACGGTGTTCCTATGAAGAAAAGTGAAGTTCCTAATAATATATATATGCTAATTATAGTTTATTTATCTGTCACGCAATTGATTTCCAGTTTGTTTCCGTGCAGTGCTTATTGCAGAAAATTCAGGTAGCCTGACGACGGTCGGATCATATGGAACCCGCTGCTGAATGGGAACCTTGTGAGTTTCAGCTGGCGAACTGGACCCTTGAAGAACCAGCTCCCGGCCTTCCTGTGGAGTATGCTTCCATCGACATACCTGGTACCTGCAGCCTTCAAGCATATGTGCCTGATCAGACTAGAGGGCAACATCAGCAGCAGCTTGACTACTACAACTATTATTATTCTGCATCTGCACCCTCACAACACAGTGCTACAATCGAGAAAGCAAAGATCTCGGATGACAGTCATGCTAGGAGCGTGGTCAACCAAGTAGAGAGCGAGTTCAAGGATCATATCAGCATGACAAAAACTATGATGCATAGGTACCCTGCATGCCTAGGAGCTGTGGATGAATCTTACACCATGCCCAGGATTGTTGCCATCGGCCCCTACCACCACGGTCGTGACCACCTCAAGGACGCGGAGATGGTAAAGCACGTTGCTGCCTGCCACTGCGTCAGGCAATCAGGGTGCTTACTGGAGGAGCTCTATGGCGCCGTCGTCACCGCCGCGGACAATGCCCGCTGCCTCTACCACAAGGATGTGATGGCAGGTATCGGCTATGACGACTTCCGACATATGATGTTCTTTGACGCCTGCTTCTTGGTGCAGTTCATGCTTATGCGCGGCGGCAGCCACACTGAAGTCATAGATGAGAGCTTGCAAGGTTTCTTGAGCCCTAACCGCGGCGACATCTTTCATGACTTGATGCTGCTGGAGAACCAGCTCCCATGGAGGTAGTCATAACCGTTTTGGGGTTCATGCCCTGTCATCTATACTCAAGTTTTCGTTGATAGAAAGAGACACTGCATGCTGCCGGACGACCGCCATGAGCCTCCTCCCCAAACAGAAGCCTTTTGTCTGGGATGATAGCTACAAGCCGCCGCATCTCCTTGGCCTGCTCCGATACTACATTGTAGGAAGGAGCAGTGTTAAGCACGAGGAATCGATACCCAAGAACGTGTCTGCTTCCATCAGTGCCATGGAGCTTGCCGAGATCGGCATCACGGTCATTGCCAACAAGACCTGGGAGCTCATTGACATGCGCCTCAACCAGAAAGGAACCTTCTTCTCCGAGCTCTCCCTGGCGCCATTATCCCTGGACCGTGACCGTGCAAGCTATATATCTTGTGAACATGGCGGCTCTCACGGCTACACCTGTCTCTTATACACATCTAGATGTGTATAAGAGACAGGTACAGGGTCCATTAGCTGTTTTAAGTTTATTTTTGTTTGTTTGTTATAAGCACACAGTAATTGGACGATAAGCAGTGGGTGACTGTGGATGTATTATTATGCTTATTATGTAAACGTTATTACAGTATTACAGCTGTGAATTATTTTACTGTTGACTCTAGTATTGCTATGTTATATCGAGAGTGTATTTATACAAAATAAAGCAGGATCCTCTCTGTTTTATCCTGTCGTTGTTGGCTTTCACGGTACAGGGTACAATTAAAGACAATAAGTAATTAGTATTCAATCATAAAATTAATGTACTATTACTTTGCCGTGTGCCGTGGAGTGGCACACGGCAAACTTTCAACACCCAAGCAAACTTACTTTGCCGTGTGCCAATTTCCTGGCACACGGCAAAGTTACCTCATGATGTTAACATCTGTCTGTCGTGTCATCCGTTGCTTTAATTTGCCGTGTGCCCCAAAATGCCGTGTGCTTGAAAAAAGACACACGGCAAAGTCTTATTTGCCGTCAGGCTGTCTGCTGTGTGGACTTCGCTGTGGGCGACACACGGCGAAGACGGTGAATCCGGTAGTGTATGCCGCCGCCGCCGCGGACAATGCCCGCTGCCTCTACGACAAGGATGTGATGGCAGGTATCGGCTATGACGATTTCCGGCATATGATGTTCTTTGACGCCTGCTTCTTGGTGCAGTTCATGCTTATGCGCGGCGGCAGCCACACTGAAGTCATAGATGAGAGCTTGCAAGGTTTCTTGAGCCCTAACCGCGGCGACATCTTTCATGACTTGATGCTGCTGGAGAACCAGCTCCCATGGGAGGTAGTCATAACCGTTTTGGGGTTCATGCCCCTGTCATCTATACTCAAGATTTTCGTTGATAGAAAGAGACACTGCATGCTGCCGGACGACCGCCATGAGCCTCCTCCCCAACAGAAGCCTTTTGTCTGGGATGATAGCTACAAGCCGCCGCATCTCCTTGGCCTGCTCCGATACTACATTGTAGGAAGGAGCAGTGTTAAGCACGAGGAATCGATACCCAAGAACGTGTCTGCTTCCATCAGTGCCATGGAGCTTGCCGAGATCGGCATCACGGTCATTGCCAACAAGACCTGGGAGCTCATTGACATGCGCCTCAACCAGAAAGGAACCTTCTTCTCCGAGCTCTCCCTGGCGCCATTATCCCTGGACCGTGACCGTGCAAGCTATATATCTTGTGAACATGGCGGCTCTCGAGCTATGCACGGTGAAAAGCTTTGGAATGGCGCCGGAGGAGGACTCTGCTGTCTGCTCCTACCTGCTTCTCCTGGCCAAGTTGGTGTACAGAGAGGAGGACGTGCACGAGCTACGAAAAAAGGGTCTCCTGCAGGGAGGAGGAGGGCTCACCAATGAGGAGGCGCTACGCTTCTTCACCAGCTTCCAGGGCCTACGCTTCGGATCATACTACTTCCACATCATGGTGCAGATCGAGAGGTACAGGGACAGCAGCCGGATGAAGACGAACGAAGTTGCTCGCGTTTTTTTTACAACCACAAGAAAACCATCGCCGCGGTTGTCACCGGCATTGGTGCGGTTGGCGGGATCATATGGACACTTCTGTCTATCAAAAAGACCTTTTCATACACACACACACCCGGCCTGTGATGTGAGATGCTGTATCTAGTATATAAGATTCCCTGTATGTATATGGATTCCATTTTCAATCTTCGATCTGATTCCCGAGCTAGTATGTCTTGTGGCACGATTGTCTACCTGTCTGTATTCTTGGCCAGCCTGGACCTATGTGTGTGTATATTCTGGACGAGAAGGATGATTGGTGGGGTGCTTCTGCTACAGGAATCTGTATAGGCGGATGCAAGTATACGAGTGCGGATGCAGGCTCCAGCGATACCCTCAATTTGAGCTTCGCTTGCCGGCCGGACAGGCGGCCCGGCAGATGGGGAGGATGGAGATGGTGGGTCCATATCTCATATTTAGACATATTGCATTCACTCGTGCAGCCAACCAAACAATTTCGCAAGGATCACATACTACAGCTTATTCAACCAACCAAATTAACACTCTCATTTTTTCGGTCACTGCATCCTTTTAGCCTGTTTTCATTCATCAGGGATATACGATACATGTGTACAAACGCACATACAGGCAACTAAACATACCCAAACTGGTGCTTGCTAGCAGCTGTATTCATAGATTGAAACTCTATTTTTTTTGCCACTGCGCATCGGTGATGGCATGTCCTGTTTACATAGGCAAAAGATTGAATATATGGAAGACGGGATTGTTTACTCGCGGTGTCACTAGGCTATTATATATATTATATAGCTACTTGTTAACACCAAAAATTAGCACCAGGAAGAGGCTGACATGTGGGCCGGATTTGGCGGAAGGATGCCATTCGGCTAAAGGGCTTTCTCTGAAGCATTCGGCAAAGATGCTCTGCGGTCGGGAACGCGTCGCCATTCGGCTAAGGGGATTTCTCTGAAGCATTCGGCAAAGATGCTCTGCGGTCGGGAACGCGTCGCCATTCGGCTAAGGAGATTTCTCTGAAGCATTCGGCAAAGATACTCTGCGGTCGGGAACGCGTCATCATTCGGCAGAGGCATTGTGCCGCAGGCGAAAAGCGGTAGCATTCGGGAAGGCATGATGACGTGGAAAAACATAAGGAAAAGGCCGGTTCGAACAAGGAACGCAATATGGACACGAAGATTCGTCGTTTATTTTTAGAAACAAGTATTGTAGTCGTGTCCGACTAGGAGTTGTATCAAGACCTGGGGGACATCACCATGTTGCACATACACGAGCTGGACTCGTCTCCAAGTTACAAGTCGTCGTCATGTTGGACATAATCTTTGGTTCGGTTTCAGCCGACATGTCTGCGCTTCAGCTGTAATTTCTCCTTCATACAACGTCCAAACAAGGCGTTGGATGCGTTGGAATTGTGACGAAGAGACGCTTCTTTTGGTTCTAGTCCTAGCTCCAGAAGATTCATGGATCATACTGTGTGACCAAGAAAAGGTGTTGCGTCACCTGTTTTGGGCCTTTTCAGGCTTTGTATCGTGTCGGGCCTCTCGGCCCATGTTGTGGATGCCCTCCTGGCATGCCCTCAACCCTAGCTCGACCCTAGACTATTAAATTCAGTAGCTGCCATCGTTTAGACTAGGGTTTTGCTTAGATTAATCTGTCATGAACAGTTTCATCGTCATCGGTTTGTTGAACCTCAACTATCGTGCTTCATCATTCATCTGCAGTGTCACTTCATATTGAGAGCTGTGTTCTTTTGAGTTCTTGCTTGTGCTCTTCATTTCACAGGCAGGGATTAGCCTTCTTGGCGAGGTCAACCGGGTTGTGACACGATTGACAACCAGAGGAGTCGTGGTGCTAAGATTGCAGGGTTCGAGTTTGCTAACTTGAAGCCGGATTGGTGTGTTGCGTTCCGCCCAAAACGAGTTACCCTTCACCTGACAGAAGATCGGGCCACCCTAGTTCCCATCACTTCGTGACATCATGAAGAGGTGAGGTGGTGCCAAGTCTCACTGGT
>OAMR01000303.1:955518-975454 GCA_900205405.1 Echinochloa crus-galli
ATAGGAGTGGATATACCGGACACACAGCTCAAGGGATCGACTCTCCTGTGTAAGGGCAAACCAGATAAGAATGATTGCATTATCATAAAATGGAGTAAAGAAGAAGATAACCTCCTCTTAGAGGTGCTAGATGCACCAGGCTCGGAATTTTGCCTGCTGCTCACAGAAGACATTTTTCTAGGCTGGATTGGATGATGAATAAGAAGAGGAAAGGGTGTTCTTTGAGCTCTGAGATCAAAGCAGGGCAGTCTGGAAAACGTTGGCCGAAACAGAGTGAGGAGGCAGTTTAAAAGGACCATCGAGGAGTGCGTTGAAAGGTGAGTCGGCAGATGAAGCAATTATGACGCACGTATGTTTTCAGAGTACTGGAGATGACAGGTGGACCCAATAAGAAGACGAAAGGGCATTCGGCAAAATAAGCAAGAGGCTGGTCAGTAATGAAGAATCGGTAAAGTGGTGATGCCGCTGAATTTCGATCGAGAGAGAACATGATAGATGGAGCTGACTTGCAAAAAGGAGATACGTGATGACAAAGAATGCCGAATGTATTTAGAAGGGATAAAATTCGTTCGGAGGATTTTTGATCTTAGTCCGCAGTTTGGAGATCGCGATGTCAGAGTAGTTCTCCCTGGTGCTGGCAACCCTCGTCGGCGATCATCAAACGCAGCAGGACCACACATGTCAGAGCATGAGGCGCAAGTTTGACAACACAGATGAGAGGCGGTAGAGGTCTATCCTTAGGCCGAAATGATTCAAAGAATTTTCCGCCGCAGAGCAAAACTATTCTAAATAATACAGAAATATAGCAACATGAATGCATCCGACAATTTATTTAACCTATGTCATTTTATTTTATTTAGAAAAAGTAATTGTTTTCCTTTACTAAATTCCCTGTTGTTATATAAACCTTGGAAAAATTTAAAAAAAATAAGAGAAAATCATTGTTGTAATTGTACTACCTATTCACATGCCAAATCCAAAAATTTGGGGTGTGACAACCGTCTGATGATCCTTGGCAGTGAGGCCGGCGGGATCCCTGACACCGCGTTCGCGCTCCTCGATGGCACGGCCGGCGTGGTACCCGACGCCGTCCTCTTGCTCAACCAGATCGGGGTCTCTACGTGCAAGGCATCCTACATCCACGAGCATGTCCGAATTGAGCTCCGATGAAGATGAATCGAGCTCGAGCATAGGCGCATCAAGCTTCATTGAGGATGAATCGAGCTCGAGCATGGTCGAATCGGGCTCCCACTCATCGTCGTCATCTCGCTCGGTGGCCTCAGGCTTGAATTGCTTGATGCGGGCCTACATCGCAGTGGCACTGGCTTCTCTGCTGCCTGCTCCTTTTTTCCCTCGCTGAGCATAATCCAAGCATCAAGAGCACCTACAGCTTTCCAATCCAAGGCGAATAAACAAGCGAGGTATGAAAATTCCCTCGCGACTCTCTCTAATTTCTCTCTCCATTTTTGGTCAAGTATTTTCAATATGGTTGCTGCAGTTTGTAGAGCACTCACCGCCGCAGCAGCCGCAAATCATGCCACAACACGGTGGATCTCGCCGACCTCAGGGAAGCGGCTGCCCTAGTGAATCTGTTAGATCTTGCCGAAATCTAACAGAGCCGATAACTTGGTCCATACTAGATCTTAGCCCACCTCAATCGTACAACAAACCGGCCCCGTGCCAACATCGAGTCCTTTAGTCGAGTCGTCGAGTTCTTCGAGAGGAGTCATCGATCCGTCGACCTCCGTAAGTACCGGCAACCTTGTATCATGCTTAGTATCATGCGGTGGATTTAAGCTTTGATGCAAGTAGTCTTGTTACCATGCTTAGTATCATCCGGTGGATTTAAGTTGTGGTTTCAAGAAGGTTCCTCTGTTAGGTCATGAGCCATGCGGTGGGCTAAGATCTAGTATGGACCAAGTTATCGGCTCTGTTAGATTTCGGCAAGATCTAGCAGATTCATTAAGTTACCCCGTGTTGCTTCGTTTTTACTCTGTGCTTAATGCATGCAACACACCTTTGCCCAATCTAGATCGGTTAGAGTTGGCTTTGCTTTACGATGCGACGATTTATCCTCTCATAGCCGAAACCGAAACCGATCTAGGTTGCCACGTGTCGCGGGTTCGAGTTTGTCGGTGTCGTGTAGATCTTGACAGAACCGGGTATCATGCGGTAGATGCAGGTTCTTGGGTCGTCTTAGAGCTAATCATCCGGTGGATTAGAATGGTTAGATGTGTGCCTGGAAATGCTTATATTTTGAAGACATTATTGGGAGAAGAATTTGCTTCTGCTATAAATGGAAGATATTTGAAAAGGTATTATCCCAGTGTTGAAATCGATCGGTGATTGATATATTAATTTGCCGAACAGCCGATTTTCGGAAGAAATCGCCTTCAGAACAAATGTTGACAGAAAAGGAAAATGGCCAGTACTGAATGTATTGCCCTTAGCACAAAAATATACTACATCAGATGTTCATGCAAGATCACAAAAGATAAGTTTTATTGCCGAAATTCCATAAATCCCTAGTACAAACTAATGGAATAGCTTGTTCAAAACGGACTGAGGATGAATGGAATCGGCAATGGCGGCGCCATGAGCATCAAGGCGATCTACCGAATAATGCCCCGAAATATGACAGATAGCTTGTCCGTAGCTATATGTCTCTCGAGATTGGCTTCAACGCCGTAAATATGGAACTGTCTGGTCTCACCCGGCACGTTCCAGGTTTTGATCTGAACGTTTCTATCCCTTTGTCAGTTTTCAGGCAAACTGACTGGCACGCCTCCGGAATTCGAAAGCCAGGGCCACGTGTGAAGCCAGCTGATTCGGCTTGCTGTGTGCTTGGCGCGAGCTGCAGATTTTGCGTCAACACTACTACGTAGCAGTTCGTTTTCAAGCCGTCTTGTCCCTATTTAAACAACAACTTGGTGCACCCTTTTAACACGGCTTCACACGACGATTGGTGCTAGCTTGTACATCTTGTCGTGTACGTGATTCGTGTGAGTGAGAGAGGTAGCAGATGGTGTACCACTATCACCAACCATGTGGCGCACCAAGGCCAAATCATATGATAGTCATAAAGCTAGACATGCATGGCGAATGATCAAGTTTTTGGGCATACCACTGGCTTGCACGGCGTCTGATCCGCAGATTCCTTGGTGACAGCTTTCAGTTAAAGTGCTTTGACTACATGGCATACACTCATGCGCATGGACTTCAATTGCCGAAGAAAGGGCATCATTCTGTGTTGCGTTGGTCAGTACTGCATCTGTTCCAAAATGTATCTATTTCAAAATATAACTCGTTTAACTCTTTTTTATCACAACTTTGACCACTCGTCTTATTCAAAACATTTATGAAAATATAGTCAAATTTAAGGCATTTTAAAGTTTTTTTATTAATAAAGAAAATCACCACAAAAAATATGATAATTTGCATAAAATTTTGAATAAAACGAGTGGTCAAACTTAGAGTTGAAAAAGTCAAATGACCTATATTTTGAAACGGAGGGAGTAGTGGCCACAAAAAAATGTCAGTTTGTGCTGCTGTGGAACATGACTCCACATTGAATACGGCAAACTACCTCAGCGTATGTCAGTGGGCCGTGGTTTTGTGATGGTGGCGTGATGGGCGGTGTCCCATGTTGGTTGGGCAGTCCTAACCAGATGACTAGAATATAGTTTCTATAACATTTAATAGCATGAGGTGGGGGAGAATTAGGGCAGTCTCAACCCAAGACACTAGTAATGATGTCCATAGCCTCCACATCATCAAGAAACTAGTATAAGACACTACCCTCCCAAAACAGACACTGATGATCTATGACTAAATTAAATGCTGCTCCTCTCTCATCTTATCTTGGATAGCGTGTAGAAACCATGTCTCATGAAAGACCCGGTTTCCTCCTCTTTCTTCATTAACTCACTTGCCACATCATCTTTTATCCTACATGGCACCTTATTTAATGCTATGGACATCATTCTAGTCATTGGGTTGGGATTGCCCTTAATGATATGTGTCTACACCAGAACCAAGAAAGAAAGAATGATGATTGGGCGAGAAAAGTAGAGAGAAGGAAGTAAATTGGAAAGGTAGTGTATATGATATGTTAACTATAGAAACTATGAAATAGCGTGCCCTTATAGCCAAACTAAATTAGCTTCCATTTGTAGTCGTATATCTTAACACTGAAAGGATTTAACACACTACTATAGAAAGCGACGTCACAACGGCATTATCACCGTTTGTGATACCCCCATCACAAACGGTTTTACCAAACGATTTTAGTAAAACCGTCTGTGCGAACCGTTTGTGATGGGGGTCATCACAAACGGTTCGCAATACGAACTCTTTGTGATGCCCCTCATCACAAACGGTTTTTAAACCCTTTGTGATGATGTGTATGGTACACGTTCAAACCACATTTTGAAGTAGTAAATCACTTCAAATCAAAAAGTGTTGAACTACAAAGTTTTATGGCTTCTCAAGATGTAAAACTTTTACTTTGGTCATTTCTTCATTTGACAAATTCATATGAATATTGTTCATAAAATCCATCTCTGTCATAGAGTTATAGTTTGTAAAACTATAAGAGAGACCTATAAGATTTGTGAACAATGTTACTCTCACTACATCGTATGAAAAAACGGTCAATATCAAAGTTGTAGATCTTCAGAAGTTATGAAACTTTGTAGTTGACAACTTTGTCATATGAAGTCATCTAGTTAGCTAGATCTAAGTTTCAATGTTATCAAATTTGAAATTCAAATTTTGTAAACGGCCTCGGGCCTCGGATGATAAAACGGTCAACAGAAAAGTTTTAGATCTCGACAAGTCATGAAACTTTGTAGTTGACAACTTTATAATTTGAAGTCATCTAGTTAGCTAGATCTATGTTTGAATGTTCTTAAATTTGAAATTTAAATTTTGTAAACGGTCTCGGATGAAAAAACGGTCAACATGAAAGTTGTAGATTTCGAAAAGTTAGGAAACTTTGTAGTTCAACACTTTTTGATTTGAAGTCGTTTAGGGCCATAAACAAGCAATTTGAACTCGGTTTGGTATAATACGATAGGAATAACGCTATCTAGTCATAGGTGACGGACAGGTGCAGTGGTAGAGGAGGCTACGTGCGAGGGAGAGGTCGTAAGTTCGAACCCGCCCGGCCGCGGAGCGTGCGATTTATGCGCGCAAAAGTGGCCTCCCCCAATAAAAATAAATTTTTTTCCCTAATATTTTCGTATTTTTGGGGTTTATTTCGGACGCAGGAAATCACAAACGGTTGGGACAACGAACCGTTTGTGATGCTCGGGAGCATCACAAACTGGACTAGAACCGTTTGTGACGGGGCTTGAGAACCGTTTGTGATGGGATGTGCTGGAGTAGTAACACTGAAAGAACCTTTGCATCTATGTTACGTGCAGTGCTTATTGCAGAAAATTCAGGTAGCCTGACGACGGTTGGAGCATGGAACCCGCTGCTGCATGGGCACCTCGTGAGTTTCAGCTGGCGAACTGCACCCTGCTTGAAGAACCAGCTCCCGGCCTCCCTATGGAGTATGCGTTGAAGATAAGCGTTGTCAGAAAATAATTGGGCAACGTTAGGTGAGATTCTGCCTCATGAGTTTGAAGCTCCCTATATAAGAAGAGGCGCGTGTCCACTAAGAAAGGCAGCCTGCATCTTCGGACCCGCTGTAAGTAGCTTTCCCTTGCTTTATCTCCGTTTCTTGCATTGGTCTCTCTCACTTACCAAGTGTTGACAGCTTAAATTGGCAGTCACCGGGATAAACCGGTCTGACCGGTTTGCCCAACCGGTCAGACTGGTTTGGGTCTGTAATTCGAGTAGGTTTAAGATTCCGAGTTTGATCCCATATTGTAACCGACTCATGAGGGGTAAGACTTCCCCGGTCTATAAACATAAAGGCTAGAAGGCCGATTGAGGTATTCCAATCGAATCAACACAAATTTTGTCTCTATTTTTGCCTCTCAAACCCTAGTCTTTTCCAACCCCATATTTGCTATTCTTTGCTCGTCTCTATGGCGTTCAAGGACGTTCTAGGTGGCCTGCCGACCCTAGAGCAACCCTAGATTGCTCGAGCTCCGACGGGGTCCCTCCCGAGCTTGGGTTTATAGGTCTTCACGACTTCCCGACAGAAAGCGGTCAGACCGGTTTGCCCGAGGGAGGCCGGGTGTTGGCCGTGGTGACGGCCTTGCTGCGTGTTCTGCGAGATCTCGACTTTGTTGGCGCGCTTTTGTGTCAACATACTTTTTGGCGACTCCGCTGGGGAAAGATTAATCTGGTTGTAAAATCGATCTAATCTACTCCAAAGATGACGGGATCGATCAATGATCTTGACAAGAACAACATCATCACCGCGACGATGGAGGAGCTCACGGACGAGGAGCGGAAGCGGTACCTGATTGCTGAGGAGCAATTCAAGGCACAATTCTTGAAGGGTTTCAAGAAGGATCGCGGTGGTTTTGTCAAGAGAGTTGAGGAGTAACGACAAGGTTGAAGAACTTCCTAAGGTAACCGGTGAATCCTCATCTTCTAATTTTATGCAACAAGTAACTCGTATGATGGATGAAAAATTAAATGCTGCATAAGCCGCTACTAGTGAGTTACTTGTTAGTATGGTTAGTAATCTTGATAAAGGTAAAGGTGCTGTAGAAACAGATCCTAACACGTCAGGCATACCAGAAAACATTATAGATCCAAATTTGGGCAGGCCGGCAAATTCCTATCCAGGGCAGCCAACTCATCCTGGATCGGTCCACGAACCGGTCAGACCGGTTTGGCTAGTTCAGCTGGTCAGACCGGTTCCATGGGTGTTGGTGTGACAAACACGATGGTTTTAGCTAATACAGCTGTTTCTGATCCTGTTTTTACACCTCCTCTTACTACGGTTGTGGGAAGCTTACCCATTGGATCTGGCACTTCTTCTAGGCCGATTCCAAACGCTTCTCAAAGTGCAACGCATAATACATCTCGTTTTATGAATAGTGCAAGCTATCAAGCCGATTTCTCTAAGTTCAAAGAGGATCTGGCTAACACAATTAAGACTAAACTTGGGATTGATTTGGGTAGCTCACGCTTATATCAAAAACCATATCCTCCTGAATTTGATTTAGTTTCTTATCCTAATGGTTGGCGTGTTCCTGAGTTTGTTAAATTCAATGGTAAGATAATCGTACTACTTGGGAGCATGTTAGTCAATATATTTTGCAGTTAGGAGAAGCAAGTTTCTATAAACCATTGCGCATTCGTTTATTTTCATTAACTTTGACTGAAACTGCTTTCTTTTGGTTTTCTTCGCTTGCTCCTAATTCTATTCAAACTTGCATTCAATTGGAGCGTAAATTTCATGATCACTTCTTTAGCGGAGAAAATGAAACTAAATTGAATGATTTAACATCTACTCCCTCCATTCCGTAAAAACGGACGTTGTGGGCCAACAGCCCGTTTCCGAGAAAACAGACGTCCTACCTTCTATCGATGCGCCGTCGTGATTTTGGACTTCTTTACCCTCGCGCACGCCCGTTCCGATGCCACATTAATCGCTCCGAACGCCCGTTCCGCGGCCACATTAATCACCCCGGACTCGGCACACATTGTGGACGTAGCAGACGACGCAGCGGTGAGCGGCTCGGTGCAGCACCTGGCACCGTTCGGGGTGTCGCACGGCCACGCCCCCCAACTGCCGCCGACGAACACCACCATAGTGAATAGCTAGCAAGGCAAAAGGCAAAATACCGTAGTAATGGAAGGAGAAAAGCTAGCAAAGAAGCAAGGCAAAACTCAAAAGAGTAAGCAAGGCAAAACTCAAAAAAGTAACCACGTCGGAGGTACTGGCGCCAACAAAAACTCGTTTGCTAGTCCTGCACCATGAAAAAAAACGCATCAAAATTGCCGCGGAAGTGAAACACAGTCCCATGCAAAATTCCCGTGCAAATGGCAGCAAAAAAATTAGTGGCTGCCTGGAGTCGAACCCGTGTCTCGAGAGACACGCTTCGTTGCACAAGCCAACTGGGCAATCATAGTTTCTCGATTGGAATGTACCCGCAGATCTATTTAATAAGGGCAGATATGGAAAAGTACCCCCATATTAACTGCACCTTTGTTACCGTAATCATGTCCTAAATGTCCGTTTTTACGGAATGGAGGGAGTATTAGACAAAACCGAGAGGAATCGGTTATGGATTATTTTAGAAGATTTAAGGATACAAAAAAATAGATGTTTTAATTTGTCAATTTCTGAAAAAGATTACTTATTTAAAAGAGAAATTAGAAGGTTTTGATTTTCTTTCTATTAATCACTTGCAAATGAAGGTCATGGGTTTAGAGCTTAAGTTAAAAAATTCAAGAGAATCTGCTAAACCTCATCGATCCAATGTGCATATTGTTGATAATGATTCTGATAGTTCGGATGATGAAAGTAAAGAAATTTATGCTGCTGAGTTTGTTTGGCCATCAAAAGCTAAACCTTGTTCTTGTGCTTCATTGAAGCCGGTTCAGATAAATCGGCGAGAAGAAATTAAATTTACTTTTGATGTTGCCAAGTTTGATCGTGTTTTCGATGAATTGCTTAAAAATGGTTTCATTAAACTTTCTCATGTAATCCCACCAGCCGATCAATTGAAAAATCACGCATATTGTAAGTGGCATAATTCTTTTTCGCATGCTACTAATGATTGCAATGTTTTTCGACGACAGGTACAATCGGCTATTAATGAAGGTCGATTAGTACTAGCTGAGATGCAAGTTGATAAGGCTCCTTTCCCTGTTCATACTCTGAATTTGAATACCAAGGTGCTGATTCGGCCGGAGCAAGCCGATGGGGCTAAGGGTAAGAATGTGGTGATTGGAGATCCAAGGCCGGAAAATGTTGATAATCAATCTCCGGTCAGAAAAGTGATGCTTAGAAAGACTCTGGATGGAAAAGAGTCTCTGAAGATTACTATTAACACATCAAGGCCCGGCGGGCAAGAGAGTTCCTCAGAAGAGAATCGGTCCGCTGATCAGGCGAAACCGGTCAGACCGGTCCAGTCAGACCGGTTTGCCCCTGGACCGACCTAGGACTTTCAAGCCCAAGCCTCCGGAAGTGGGTACTTGGAAGGTGAATGAACCTAATGTGCAAGGTACAGTTCTAAAGCAGGGACCTACTTTCAATCAGCTCCTGAACAAGTACACAAAGGCCGCTCAAGTTGATCGGCCAGTAAAAAAAAAGACCAAGATCACCAATGCATGGAGATGGTTATTCAGAGGGCAATAGGAGCATTGGTGATGTTGTTACTGTTTATCCGCCACAGAAGATGTATGCTACTATGCCATGGGCACCTCCCGCATCAAACTCTCAATATCCAATATGGGAACAAGGAGTGTGGATGCAATGTTTCTCTATGCCACAACCACCTCAAGATTACATGAACAATGGTCCCAGAATTCTAGTACATGACCGATTGGGCCCATACCAATCAGGTCCGGCACCAGCACCAAAATCGGTCAGACCGGTTTCCTCAAACCGGTCAGACCGGTTTCGGTCTGATCGGAAAATTCAAGTTTCTCCCAAACAAGAATACCGTGTCAAGGAGAAGGAGGAGGATGTACATCCACTACAAGGTTTTGTATCAAATTCAACACCTCTGAATTGCAACGCCGAAAATTTGGTTGCTAGAGATGGTTGTATTGCGACCATTCTAAAAAATCATAGCGATACGTGTCTTTAATACAACAGTTTTCAATATGTAGCGAAGCTTTGTTGCATTTGGTTAGCGATATTGCAATGGTGAAAACTAGTTGCAGTAGGATTGATTGTGGTTGCAAATGTGTGGTAGTACTGCAACTGCATTTGAGTAAGTTGCATTTGATTGTGACTATTGCTACATTTTTTTGTGTTGCATAAAATTTCACAAGCGTTGCAATTGCTGGATGCTTAATGCAACGAGAACTCTTGGAGGCAAAGCAAAAGTGGGGTTCAATTGCAACCTTTTTTGGCAGTTGCAATATACTTTGATAATGTTGCAAGTGCTAAATTTTATTGCAACGAGATCTCTGGGGTCGAAGCGAAAATTGTGTTCAAGTGCAACACTTATTTTTACTTGCAATATACTTTGATAATTGCAACGAGAACTAGGAGCCGAGGCTAATTTGGATTGAGCCTTGTAGTGTGTATGATATACTATGAAAAAAATACAATTCATAGTCAAAATAGAACTTGGCTAATTTTGAATTTAGATTTTTTTCTAATTATTAATTTAAGAAAGAAGTTTGAATTGGTAGGAAAACAATCTGTCATTAGTGACATAATAGAAAAAAAATAAACAAACTTGCTATGGAATTGAACGAAGGATCTCAATACTACACTAGTATATGACTTACCACTACACCATTACAATGTTTGTGTTAGCTAGCATAGTTCAAGCATTTTTCATGTTTCTATGTGGTCAGCTTATAGTAACCTTATATTAATTATATTAGTTTCTATGCTCCAAAAATTATGAAATTTGTATTTGGCTTACTTTTGGCGTGTAGGGTTTGTGATAAAAATTTCATAATCATTGGACATGGTATTAGTGAGTTATCAATTATCCTGCAAAAAATGCAAAAAAAAACAACACGCTTCATAATGGGTTTGAACTATGGACCAACAACATCATACCAATTTGCCTTACCATTGAGCTACAACACCTTTTGCAATATTAGTAGCACTTCAACAGGTAATGTACTATAACAACATTTGAAGCAGTAAATCATTTATGATGGAAAAGTCATAAACATTAAAGTTATAGAACTCATCAACATCTACACTTTGTATTATGATCATTTTTTGCATTTGACAGATTTTGAATGATTCAAATTTTGAATTTCAAAAATTTACTAAGATAATAGTTTTTAAAATTCTAGATGGTTTCGAATTAAAAATTCATGAATACCAAGTTTGTTTAAGTTCTCAAGATCTACACTTTGTGTTCTGATCATTTTTGCATTTGACAAATTTTGAACGATTCAAATTTGAATTTCAAAATTGTACAAAGAAAAATCAATTTTTTAAACCGTAGATGGTTTAAAATTATTTCTATTTTGTGTCTAATGCAACACCGAAAAAACGTTGTAATGGGCCTAAAATGGTTGCAATAGACACAATACGAGGAAACCAAAACAATTTTAAATTGTCACCGGCTGCGATTGCCACATCACCCAGTCCCACCTTGAGGATGTGTCGATGCGGGTCCCACCTTGAGGACGTGGTGATGCGGTAATACCAACGGGTGCCCCCTCGGTGACGCGGCATTATGATCCCACCAGTGGATCCCAAATCGACGTGGATCATGTGGTCCCACTCCCCATGCAACCTTCCCACGTGGACCACATGGTCCTGCTCCCCTTCAGCCTTCCCTGAAGATATGTTGTTTTGTAAGTTACTTCATAAGATTGCATTAAAAGAGGACCAAAAGAAAAATTTGTGAAACTAAATCAGCAAAATATAGAGAACCAAAAGAACAATTTGTGAATTTAAATCACCAAAATATATGGCGCAAAAGGCCAAAAAACATTGCCGTTCACAAGTCTTGAACTGCAGACCTTGAGCTAAACATTTGGTGGACTTACCACTACACCATAGAATCATTTGTATCTAAACATCGTTTTATTTTTATTTATTTCTTTCTTTTGCTGCCACGTCATCTGGACGACTGATGCCAAGTCAACTGGGCTTCCGGCACGCCCGCCGCGCCAAGTCTCTGGGCCTCCAACGAGCCAGTTAATCTGGCAAAAAAGGCAAAAATAAGCAGCGCACAGAGGCCTCAAACCCACGAGCTCACGGATAGGAAATATGCGCCTTGCCATTGAGCCACACACCGATTGTTAGCATGGTGCACATTGTTTACTTTTTTATATAGTTGGCATGGCTTGGCGCTGCTGGTTGCACGACGCGGCGGCCCGGCCGGGAGCACGCGTCGCGGGGAAGAAGCAGGCGAGGGGAGAGAAAAGAATTAGGGAGTTGACCGAAGTCAAATATGATTTGACTGAGATTTAAACAAAAATTTGTATTGAAACTCGAAAATCGTCCAAAACAAAAGTTGCTCAAAATTGTATTCTCTAAAACTTTCGTATTGGACGATTTTTGGTTTGAGCTATAAATTAGACAAAAAAGATGGACTTTTAGGTGTTGTTTAAAAGAACTTTGAATTTTGAAAAACAAAAGTAGTGATTTGAATCTTTGTGGTCACTTCCCATGACCATGATTTCTTTGTTGTATCATTGTTTAAATTTTTGGCTTGATTGATTTTGGTAAAGTTGAAGTCAACGCTAGGTTTGACTTTGGTCAAACATATGATAAAAGTCTAATTGTGTTTCAATTTGTTTAATTTGGACTCTAATTCTTGAGTTGTCACATCATCTAACTTCATATTTTGTAATGGTATGGTGAACATACGGTTGTATCTAAGTTTGAGTATCATATGAGTTCAAAAATATGATGCGCTACTTATACCTCAAAGTTATACTAGAGTTATAGGAAACTATATGAGAGATGTATTCATTTGTGAACAATGTATGACATTACTTCACTAAAACTATCTAATTTATTTATGGCAAGTTTATAGACCAAAATTATGTTGTCATATGAAAATTTAGAATTTTTTAAGTAAATTTTGAAACTATTGTAATTATTATGTGGTAATTTAGAGAAAGAAGTTTCAATTTTCCCTAGAAGACAGTTAAAATTTTCATCTATCTCTATGAGATGGACTAGAATGGAACATCTGAGCCTAATTATGGAACCTCAGATGAAGAAACAATAAAAAAAGAGTTGTAGATCACAATAAGTTATGGAACTTTGTAGTTGATAACTTTTTTATTTAAATCATCTAGTCAACGAAAGCTAAGTTTGAATGTTCTCAAATTTAAAATTCAAATTTTATAAACGACATCGGATGGATAAACTACCAAAATAAGACTTGTAGATTTTAAAAAGTTATGAAACTTTATAGCTAATAAATTTTTAATTTAAAATACTTTAGGTGGTCAAATAAGTAATTTACAGTCGATTTGAATGTTTGTATATTAGTTTAAATCTTCCATCGGTGGGCGTGTGGTGTATTTAGTTTTGGTCACCAGGCTTCGTTGGCGTGCCTGACAAAAAAATTGGCACGAAATTGACCCTGCTACCCATAAGTCTGCATTCCATCGAAACAAATGATAAAGGGCAACTTCGTAATTCACACCCTCTGTTCCCCCCACCGAGGTCTCAAATCCCCCCGAAATCCGTAGGTCAGCAGCAATCCCTTCCTCTCCACCAGTCGGCGCCGCCACCCAACCTCTCTTCCTCCACTGACGGCGACGCCATCCGTCGATTTGCCTCGGTTACCTTCCCCGCGCCGCTCACCTCCGCCATCTCGGCCTCCGCGTCACCGCGCTCCTCTTCCTCACGGGGTTTAGTCCGCCGCCTCCCGCATCCGTTCTTGACCTCCTCTTCTCTGACGCCATTTCCGCCCAGCCGGGGAGCTGCCTGCGACGACGCCCAGCCGTGGAGCAGCCTCCTCCTCCTCCGACGCCGGGGGAGCTGCCTGCGACGACGCCCAGCCGTGGAGCAGCCTCCTCCTCCTCCTCCGACGCCGGCCACAACTCCTCCTCCAACACCCCAGCAGTAGGCGCCGCCGCCCCCCACATCCCCCCAGATCTGCCGCCCCTTACCCTTCCCACGATGCCGACGAAGGGTGGATCAAAGAAAGCTCAAGGTATGCATACACGCATGTATTAGTTGCAGTACATTCATGAATTAGTTTTTTTTCATGAATTAGTTGTATACACACGTGATGTAGCACTATGTTTTCAGAGTCTTCGCTTCTTCATGAATGTAAGAGGTATTAACTTCTCATTGTATGTCCTAGTAGCCAGATTTGTTGTGCGTCGACCACCACCAGAGTATACTGTGTGCTGTTAGGAGCTATAATCTGGCTATACTGTGTGCTGTTAACTTCTCCGTGCAGTGATTTTTTAGTAGCCATTGCTAATTAATAGTTTTTGTGACATTTAGTTAATTTGCTCTGTTGATGTGTCTCGCTCACCACATGGGAGCTGGGATGGAAGTTGCGGCTTCCACATGCCGCATGTGCTGGGACACGCTTCATGATGGAGCTGCGGCGGCCTGCGGGACATTGGTCAGGCACTCTGCTTCTCCACCCCGAATCGAGGCACCAAGTTATCAACTGCAGGTTGCTTGATTTATCTGCTCCGCTCAATTTTGTGTCTTTGCATTCTGAAATGCCTATGTGATATACTGCTGAAACTTCTGTCTATTTTAGCATAATATGTAAATACCATCAGTCTTTTCAGCAGTGAGATGAGTGAGATAATGAATTATAAGAACTGCAAGATTTTTATAAAAAACATGTTTACAGTACTTAGATGGGTCAGAGGAAATTATATTTAACCTGCAGCTTGCCTGTTAGAA
Organism: Echinochloa crus-galli; assembly: GCA_900205405.1. Classification (NCBI taxonomy): domain Eukaryota; kingdom Viridiplantae; phylum Streptophyta; class Magnoliopsida; order Poales; family Poaceae; genus Echinochloa; species Echinochloa crus-galli. The sequence goes on from OAMR01000303.1 coordinate 969,974, forward strand.
GCTTTAACCTGCAGCCCACAGTTGACAGTTCCATAGTACTTAATTATGCTACACATTTACTTGTCTGGTATGGGTTGGTCACTAGGACCATCGGTATGCATGACTCTGTTTCAATTCTTAATCTTTTGCAAGTTTACTCTGAATTTTGGTCCATATACCTGCATTGTCCTAGCATTGGATCGTCAGCATGGTGATGTCCTAAGCTATCCTTAACTGAATTAATTGAGCATTGTCTATGAGAAGGATTAAAATTGCTGGTTCTATAACAGACAATAATTAAGGTATAAGAAAATATGTAAATGTTAGGTTTTTTTTGAAGCAGCCCTTGTTGAGCAACGATCCATCGAAGTAGCGACCTTATGTTCTCTGGCATGTTCCGATCTGTTATATTGATGCACTTGGTTGGTTTATCTTGTCCTTGACTTGACATTTGGCTCCAAGCTAGCAGTTCAAGAGAATTTGCTTTATTGATGTTCAAATTTTGTAGAACTCAATCATTAGAGGAGGAGATGCTGCCCAAGGATTATTGTTGTTATCTCATTTGATTATTACCTATGATTATACCTCTCTGTGCCGTGTGGGGCTATGATGCATGGTGGCAGTTTCGGCCAAATCAAATCCCAGTGCACAGCGACGCCGGGTAGGACGGTGTCATCTGGGTTCACGTGAGGTCGAGGCAGAGCGTGCAGTGTGGTAGCTGTTGAAAGCTTGAAGCTTAGCCCTGCACAGGTTGCCGCGTTGCATCGAGCCACAGCCAGAAAAAAGGATGAAGGACCTGGCTAGATAAAAGTGCTCAAAGTTACAGGGCACTTGGTCAATTCTTCCTTTTCTTATTTTAATTATGTATAAGCAGCTCCAAAGTTCTCTCAACTCCCCAGGTATGTCCTGTAATGCATATATGGTCCATTTTGTGTGTTTGGACAATGACATATGTTGAAGGCTGAACTTATTGATTACCATAAAGGGTTAGGGATAGGACTACACGGATAACAATTAAGCATTACCCAACCAAATAAGAATAAGCAGACAAAGCAATGTATATACATGCAATTTTGTTTTTTTTCTGCCAATCTTTGATGTACATTTCAGCATTTTTTATTATTAGCTCAGTATTTACCATCCATACATAGGTTTCCAATATGATAGGAAATGAAAATTAGCCATGTTTGCTAATGAAATTGAAGCAATGCCTATCTTTACTATGAATGTAATTTGCACTTTTTTCACCCTATGTTTCTGAATAATTCTGCTTCTAACAAGCAGCCTATATGCACAGTTCTTTTCAATAGCACATACTCCCTCCGTCCCAAAAAAGAAGACACTCCAGAAATTCTAGGACAGTTTAACAAGAAAGTAAAATGACCTTGATTGCCCCTAATTATTAGCCATATTTGGTACTAATTGGTTGTTGCATGCACATGCACCTACTAAATATAGTAAAATGACTTGTTTTTTGGGATAAATTTTGAATCCTAGAGTGTCTTCTTTTTTGGGACGGAGGGAGTATGTTATAGGATTGTTCATACTATAAATTCATCTGCTATAATGTCAACATTTGAGTGTTGATTTTTCTTTTTCTACGTTTTTACATTGTTGTTTTCTTTTATATTGTGTTCAGGTCCGTTTGTCAGCTTCATCAGTTCAACTGAAACTATACCTTGTATCCTTCAACAACATAAGATAATTAATATGTTTTGTTATGCTTCCTCAATTAAATATTTTATTTGGATGTGTCTTCGGAGTGCTAGCATTCAGTTTAATACCTATGTCCAAACCTTTTCTTTTATGATTGTTTCTAAAGGTTAATACATTAAACTTAGTAAGTGGCATTTGTACTATTCTAAATAGCTTTACGCTCCTAGTTACTCAGAACAGTACCACCATAATCTCTATATATGCTCTATGTATAAAATTCATTATTGTTTCACACTTCGTATAAAATTCTAATTTATACTTTCACAGACATAGTGACCAGATTCAGCAAGCGAATAGTGGGACGATGGCCAACATATATATCAACGGAACCTTCACTGCTACAACATTAGTCTTTTCATTTGAATAAGTTCAAACAATTGTGCGTGCTGGACGTATTATTATGTGTTAAGCTATCTACATGTGTTCTCATTTATCTTGACACTTGGTGTCTTCCGTTTGATTCTGTATGAACGAATTATATTTCGGTTTAATGGATGTTGATGACTCATTCATTATGTATTTCTCGTTTTGTTGATTAATTATTCAAGAGAACAAACAAAGCATTGCATCATGAATTATTAATATATTTGAATCTGGCGTTGCAATATATGATGGAAATCAAACAAGATTGCGTTGCAACAATCTCACATATAACAACCACATTTAGTTGTGGCAATAGGTATAATTATTGTGGCAATTCATATACATTCTCTTGCAACTACAAAAAGGCGACGGTGGCAATAGAGAACCTAACTATAGCAACCAGTCAATATCATGGCAATAGATGACCTAACTATAGCAACCATTCGCAAACGTGGCAATAGAGGACCTCTCAATAGCAACCAACCTCCCAAAATGTTGCAATAACCTAAGCCAGCTATAGCAACCATTTAGGTGATGTGGTAATAGAGAAGCTCTATTGCAATGATTTCTTCGCATAGCTATAATAGATATTGCAACACCTATGTGGTTGCAATTGGTACCATTGCAACACCCATAGTGGTTGCAATGTCCTATGTTACAACGCTCACCAAGTGTTGCAAAAGAGTCAAAACTGTTGCAATAGATGGGTTCTGTATCGCTACTAAAACGTAAACTGTTGCATTACGCTATTGCTACGGTTACAAGTGCCGACTTTTAACCAAAAAAAAATGGTAGCAAAAGTACTATTACTACCATTTTTGGGCCTATTGCAACATTTTTTCGGCGTTGAATTTGATACAAAACCTTGTAGTGAGCCCATGGTTGATCCAAAAAGAACCAAGGACAATGGTTTTGTGACAATTCGTGAAGTTCCGGTGGCTATGCAAGACTTGAGTAAAAAGCCGATAGTTATTGGAGATTCAGCTCCTGTTGTAATCAAAAGGCCGATCATGACTAATGATCACAAGGCTAGCAGTAGCAAGGCTGTGAAGAAAGTGTTTCAACCAAGGTGGTGTCCTTCTGGTTTAACTCATACACAGAAAAGAAAATTACAGCGCTTGCAAAACAAAGCAAAAAGGGAACAGGAGGCTGAGAAGCTGAGGGATGAACAGTTCAACAGATACAGGCCTATGATTCCTCAGACCAAGACATGGCAAGCTAAATCAGTTGTGCAACCAGCAGCACAACCGGTCAGACCGGTATCCGAATCCGGTCAGACCGGTTTGGGTCAGTTCGCCGCAGAAGTGGTGAGACCGGTTTCTGGAACCGGTCAGACCGGTTTGGAGACAGAGGCAGGGGCTGAAGTCACTTCGACCACCAATGAAAATACAACTCCTCCAATTCCTCCAGTGGTTGAAGATGAAGAATTAGTTGATTTTGAGCCTTCTCCAGAGCGTGACAATATGGAGGTCAATGTAGTCTATTTGTCTTCAGATTACTTCGTGGTGCCAGAGGAGGAAATTGTTCATCTTCAACTCGGGCCTCGAGATGCTGTTTTTCAGAAGCCTAAAGAATCAGAGAACCATCTTAAGGCTTTATACATGAGAGGGCACATCAACGGGAAGCCAGTTTCGCGCATGTTGGTTGATGGTGGAGCTATTGTGGACCTTATGCCATATGCCCTCTACAAGAAAATTGGTGGTAAGGACGAAGATCTCATCAAGATGAACATGGCGGTTAGTGGAGTCGGCGGAGGTGATCCCATTGGTGCCAAAGGGGTAGCTTCTATGGAGTTGACCGTCGGAAGCAAGACTATTGCTACGGCTTTTTCGTCTCGGAGGTGCAAGGTAACTTTAGTTTAATTCTTGGACGTGATTGGATTCATGCAAATCAATATGTACCGTCCACCTTGCATCAATGCCTTATTCAGTGAATCGGCGATGAAGTTGAAGTTGTGAACGGTGACACTTCTTCCTTTGTTGCAATAGCAGATTCCGATTCTATTAGTGCAAATGAAAACATCAAGTGTTTGTCGGGTATGGATTTGACTAACTACGAGCTTATCAGTTGCACTAAGGATGGTTTTTTTCCTGCTACATTAAAGCCGATGGAGAATCGGTTGAATTACTTGCTGTAATTGATGGAGCAGATAGACCAGCCAAGCAAAACCGGTCAGACCGCTTCCAGGAACCGGTCAGACCAGTTTGGCTCTGAACAGAGCCCGTCGAAGCAAACCGGTCAGACCACTTCTGGAGACCGGTCAGACCGGTTTAAGGCGAAATTGTGGCTTCAAGACCGAATTGATCATCATCGGTCGAATACAAGTGGTATGTTTGAAGCTGTCGAATATCTGGGTGATATGGATAAATTGGGTCAGGGTTTTATGTGAGCCGACCCTTTAGAAAAAGTTGATATTGGTGATGGCACTATTCCTAGGACAACTTTTATAAACAAAAATTTATCGGCTGAATATAAAGCCGAATTAATAAAATTGTTGAAAGAGTATGTTGATTGTTTTGCTTGGGAATATCGTGAGATGCCTAGTTTGAGTCGTGATTTAGTTGAGCATCGTTTACCAATAAAAGCCGGTTTTAGGCCTTTTAAGCAATCGGCTAGACGTTTTAATCCCGCTATTTATGACCGAATAAAAGAAGAAGTTAATCGTTTGCTAGATGCTGGTTTTATTCGGACTTGTCGTTATGCGGAGTGGATTTCTAATATTGTTCCCGTTGAAAAGAAAGATTCGGGAAAACTTAGAGTTTGCATTGATTTTAGAGATCTTAATACAGCTACTCCGAAAGATGCGTATCCTATGCCTATAGCCGATGTTTTGATTAACGAAGCATCTGGACATCGTGTTATTAGTTTTCTTGATGGTAACGCTGGGTATAATCAAATATTTATGGCCGAAGAGGATATGCACAAAACGGCCTTTCAATGTCCGGGATTTATTAGTTTGTTTGAGTGGGTGGATATGACTTTTGGATTGAAGAATGCCGGCGCAACCTATCAAAGGGCTATGAATTTAATCTTTCATGATTTACTTGGTGTGATTGTGGAAGTGTATATTGACGATATTGTAGTTAAATCGGATGGATTGGATCATCATTGAGCCGATTTCAAACTTGCTCTTGAAAGGATGCGACGGTATGGTTTGAAGATGAATCCACTCAAATGTGCTTTTGGTGTTTCGGCTGGGAAGTTTCTTGGGTTCGTTATTAATGAAAACGGCATAGAGGTTGATCCCAAAAGAACTGAAGCTATGAAGAAAGTCGAAGCTCCTACTTGTAAGCATGATTTATAGAAATTTCTAGGCAAGGTAAATTTCTTGAGAAGGTTTATAATTAACTTGTCTGGAAAGGTTGATGCTTTCACTCCTTTACTTCTGTCTCTTATACACATCTAGATGTGTATAAGAGACAG
>OAMR01000303.1:975551-1024571 GCA_900205405.1 Echinochloa crus-galli
GCGGCTGAAGAAAGAGCTATTGGAGCTGTTTTGACTCAAGAAATCGATGCTAAAGAGTATGTGATTGCCTATATAAGCCGATGGCTCATTGATGCGGAAACAAGGTATACTTTCATTGAAAAATTATGTTTGTCATTGTATAATGCTTGTACTCAATTGAGGCATTATTTGTTGTCTAGTACTTGTATCGTGTTATGTCAAACCAATGTGATTAAACATATGTTGCAAAAACCGATTTCGAGTGGAAGAATCGGTAAATGGGCTTATGCATTAGTTGAGTATGATTTGGCTTGTGAACCTCTAAAATCTATGAAAGGCCAAATTATAGTTAATTTTATTGTTGAACATCGGATTGATGATACTTGTGATTTCGACGTTGGTTATGTTGCTTGTACACCATGGAAATTATACTTCGATGGATCGGTTTGCAATGATGGACAAGGAATCGGTGTTGTTCTTATATCACCAAGTGGTGCCATTTTTGAGTTCTCAAACCGATTGAAGGAAAAGCGAACAAATAATCAAGTTGAATATGAGGCTTCTATTTGGCTTGGAATTTTTGCAAGATATGGGAATAAAGCATGTTGAGGCTTTTGGTGATTCACTCTTGGTCGTACAGCAAGTATCTAAGGTATGCCAATGCTATAATGGTTCACTAAATCCATATCGTAGATGCCTTGATATCATTGCTTCTTTTGATGAATTTACTATCAAACATATTCCAAGAGAGGAAAATGGCAAGGCTAATACTCTGGCTCAGAAAGCATCTAGTTACGTGGTTGCAAAGAAGTATTTCTATCTCCAAAAACCGATGCAATCAAAAGCTGAGGTTCAGGTTCTGGACGAATCGGTCCAACCGGTTTCTCAAACCGGTCTGACCGCCAGAACCGGTCTGGCCGGTTTTGAAACCAGTCTGACCGCTTCGTCTCCTGACGGCGACAAAAACGTCTTGGATGATGCTAACCGTCCCAAGATTGAAGGTCAGGACTGGAGGATGCCCATTATTGCTTATTTGAAGGATCATGGTCGTGGTGCAGAAAGAAATATTCGGCGAATATCATTCAAATATATCTTGCTTAACGACGAGCTTTATCGTCGAACCGCCGAAGATTTACTTTTGAAGTGTTTGAACTCGGATCAGGCCAGAGTTGCCATGGGAGAGGTTCAAGAAGGTATTTGTGGTACACATCAATCAGCTCCCAAGATGAAGTGGTTGCTTAGACGAGAGCCGGTTTTTATTGGCCTTCTATGATGGTGGATTGTTTCAAGTATTATAAAGGGTGTGAAGAATGTCAGAAGTTTGGAGATTTGCAATTAGTTTCTGCTGCATTGATGCATCCTATTATCAAGCCACGGCCGTTCCGAGGTTGGGGGTTGGATTTTATTGGACAAATTAATCCTCCATCATCCAAAGGACATCGTTTCGTGTTGGTTGCTACAGATTATTTTACTAAGTGGACTGAAGCGGTTCCTTTGAAGAATATGACACATAGAGAGGTAATTGAGTTTATTACACAAAATATTGTTCATAGGTTCGGTATCCCTCAAACTTTAACAACGGATCAATGTACTTCATTTATATCTAAAGAGGTACGTGAATTTGCCGAATCCTATAGAATTAAGTTGCTCAATTCATCTCCATATTACGCTCAGGCTAATGGACAAGCCGAGTCAAGTAATAAAACTTTGATCAAATTAATCAAGAAAAAGATAGAAGAAAATCCTAAGAGATGGCATGAAGTTTTATCCGAACCGTTGTGGGCTCATCGTATATCTAGACATGGTGCTACTAAAGTTACTCCTTTTGAGCTTGTATATGGTCAAGAAGCCGTTTTACCTGTTGAGGAAAAATATGCACAAGACGCTTATAGGTTGGCTAAACAAAATGACCTTGATGCCGTTGATTATCACAAATTAATGATGGACAACATTGACGAAGTGACTGCCCAAGTGATTGAAGGCTTTGAAGGAGATTGAAAAAGATAAGCTTCGGGTTGCTAAGGCTTACAATAAGAAAGTGCGAGGGAAATATTTTCAGATTGGTGAGCTTGTTTGGAATGCGATCTTGCCTATTGGGACAAAAAGCAACAAGTTCGGTAAATGGTCACCAAGTTGGGAAGGGCCCTATAGAGTTGTCAAAGTTATTTTTGGGAATTCTTATATGCTGGAGACATTGCAAGGAGATCATTTGCATAAAGCTATCAATAGAAGATACTTGAAGAAATTCTATCCAAGTGTTTGGCAAGACGTGTGAAGATCAATGGCCGATAGATTTTGATATCACCCTTAGCATAAATTTTGGCTTCTGAGTTGTAATTACTTGTATCTTGCTTTTTAGTTCTCAAGTTCACTAAAAACGCAGGGGGGCATGTGTTGACAGCCAAAAATGGCAGTCACCGGGACAAACCGGTCTGACCGGTTTGCCCAACCGGTCAGACCGGTTTGGGTCTGTGATTCGAGTAGGTTTAGGATTCCGAGTTTGATCACATATTGTAACCGACTCATGAGGGGTAAGACTTCCCCGGCCTATAAATATAAAGGCTAGAAGGCCGATTGAGGTATTCCAATCGAATCAACATAAATTTTGTCTCTATTTTTGCCTCTCAAACCCTAGTTTTTCTAACCCAATATTTGCTGTTCTTTGCTCGTCTCTACGGCGTTCAAGGACGTTCCAGGTGGCCTGCCGACCCTAGAGCAACCCTAGATTGCTCGAGCTCCGACGGGGTCCCTCCCGAGCTTGGGTTTCTAGGTCTTCACGACTTCCCGACAGAAAGCGGTCAGACCGGTTCCGTAAACCGGTGAGACCGGTTTGCCCGAGGGAGGCCGGGTGTTGGCCGTGGTGACGGCCTTGCTGCGTGTTCTGCGAGATCTCGAGTTTGTTGGCGCGCTTTTGTGTCAACACCAAGTTACCACTAAGGAATGAATATATCTAATTCAGCGTTCCTCTCTTACATCATTAGTCCTGATAGTATGTATATATATATATATATATGCTAGCTTGTAAATTACCTAAAAAAATGGTAGCTTGTAGTTTTCTTGATCCGTGATGCGTCTCTATCTCTCTTGCTTCACGGTATTGATTTCCAATTGTTCTCATGCAGTGCTCATTGCAATTTGCAGCAGATTCAGCTAGCTTGACGGTTGGAGCATGGAACCCTTAGCAACATGGGCACCTTGCGAGTTTCAACAGGCGAAGTGGAGTGTTGAAGAACCAGCTGCCGACGTTTGGGCTCCTGCTGGTTTGCCTGTGGAGTATGCGCCCATCGACATTTTTGGTACCTACAGCCTTCAAGCATATGTGCCTGAATCTAGCGGAGGGCAGCCACTGGCCGACAACTACTGTTCAGCAATCTCACAACATACTGCTTTTAATACTGTTAGCCAGACAACAGGTATTGAGCAGGTTGTTGAGGCTGACAAGGTCTCTGACAACAGTAGGACTAATGATCTGATCAACGAAGTAGTGAACAATTTTAAGGAAAGTATCGACCAGATGGAAAACAAGATGCATAGACACCCTGCATGCCTTAGATCTGTCGATGCATCTTATACCAAGCCAAGGATTGTGGCCATTGGTCCTTACCACCACCATGAATACCACCTCAGGCAGGTGGACATGAAGGTCGCGGCTGCCGCCACTGTCTCAAGGAGGGCGACACAATGGATTACCTGTTTCAGCTGGTTGCCAAGGCTGCAGAAGAAACCCGCCACCTCTACAACAATGATTTAATAAAAAGTCTCGACGACGATTATCACTACTTCCAAGTTATGATGTTCCTTGATGCTTGCTTCTTGGTGCAGTACATGCTTATGGAGGGTGGCACTACTATAGATGCGAGCTTGCACGGTTTCTTGAGCCCTAACAGCACTGATATCTTTCACGATGTCATGCTGCTTGAGAACCAGCTCCCGTGGAATGTGGTGGACACCGTCGTGAGATACATGCACGTGTCATCGATGGACAGTGATTTCGTTAATAATATGAGGCACTGTATGCTGCCGGACTATGTTGAGCGTGAGCTACTCAGGAAAATGGATTTTGACTGGAATGATAAATACAAGCCGCCGCATCTCCTCGGCCTCCTCCGGTACTATATTGTTGGAAGAAGCGACGGCAGTAATAAGCAGGACTCCACTCGGAAACCCAAGAACACATTATTTTCCATGAGTGCCATCAAGCTTGAGAAGATCGGCATCGAGCTTACAGCCAACAACAGCTATAAGATTCATGACATGCGCCTCAACAAAGAAGGGACCGGTCACTTCCAGAAGCTATCCCTGGCGCCGCTGTCCCTCGATCGTAACAGTGCAAGCAACCTCATCAACATGGCGGCTTTCGAGCTATGCACCGTCAAGAGGTTTTCTAAAGCTCGCGACGAAGACTCTGCCGTCTGCTCATACCTCACGCTCCTGGCCATGTTGGTAAGCAGGGAGGAGGAGGTGCAGCAGCTACGGGAGAGGGATCTACTGCAAGGAGGAGGAGGTCTCAGCGATAAGGAGGCGCTCCGATTCTTTACGAGCATCCAGGGCATGCGCTTCGGACCATGCTACTACCGCATCAAGCAACAGATCCAGTATTACAGGGAGAAGGAGCGGGTGCGGGCATGGTGGTCCGAGTTCTATTACAACAACCGCACATTCATCTGGACGGTTGTCGTACCAGCTGTCGGGATCATTGCTACACTTGTCGGGGTCATAGTGTCAATCGTCTCAATAACGCCTCACGTGCACAGTTAAGATTCCCTGTATAGGGGAGTATATGTTGGCTAGTGCGTGTCGTTGTGACAGTGTTGTCTAGTACTTATCTGTTGTCTTCCATCCATGGAATTTGGCAAATGCTTGTATGCCAAGATTGAAAAATTAGATTCTTTTTAGTAATGATCGTTCCTATAAGTTGCACCCGGCCTCACATTATTCAGTGTCTCAGATGCAACTACTTATCAGTGACACCGGATGACATAGGGATTGGTTGTGCAGTACCACACTATGCATGGATTAATGCTGGGAGGAGGACGTGCAGTAGCTACGGGAGAAGGATCTCCTGGAGGGGCCACTAAAGATGTCCTGGTACTCTCACTTAGTTGCAACTTGCCCACTGGCGGAGAGCCAGTGTGTTCCCGCCAATAGAACATGTAAAAATATTTTTGGCATTTGTCAAACGCAACTTCATCCCTATTACTCTAAATAGCCTAGTAAAAGGTTGTTGCACCTCTCAATAGGTATAGATTTGGTTTTTTACCCCGCATGTTTAACCTAGCTATCAAAAAGATTACTAGAGCTTGTCGGTGGTGTAATACCAAATACTATATGTACATCACGTCATAGGAATTTAGCAAAGAAACAATTGAAGAATAGATAATTTATGGTTTCCAAAGAACTACATAAACTGCAGTATTTGTTAGAATAATCCCTTTGGTTACAATCCCTCCTATGCAAGATGTTAATTTTCAATGGTAAATTGATGTGATAGTAACATGGTTCGTGGCATAAACGGTTTATTTACTTCTTCAATGAATCTAAAGGCTTCTCACCTCGGGTGATTGAACCATGCCATCACGCCTAGAAGCCAAGGGCACAGCTAATTGTTTCTAATATACATAGAGCAACACCATTTATATAGCTCTGGAATTTGAGTTTACAAATTTAGCCAGCTCAGGCACATGGTCCTTCCCTCCTTCCTGTAGTATATGCGCATCTGGGTAGATGAACTGTGCATGGCTATTAAGGTTAACCAATAGAGAGTCGTCAGTATGCCTAACCTCACATGCCTCTTGGCCCAGCCCAAACAGCATCAATATGAGGGCCATGTCATGCCTAGGGTCTCACCACTGGGGCCCATGCACTACGGGATACCGGACGTTTGCCGAGTGCCTCAAGCACTCGGCAAAAGCCCAAAAACACTCGGCAAACACTTTGCCGAGTGTTACACTCGGCAAAGAGCACTCGGCATATCAGGTGTCGGCAAAGAGCTTATTTGCCGAGTGTTGTCTGTCGAACACTCAGCAAAGGGTTCGCCGAGTGTCCAAACCAACACTCGGCAAACAATTTTCCAAAAAATAAAAAAAAACAGACTGCCGACACTCGGCAAACATGTTCTCAAAAAATTAAAAAAAACAGCCGACGCTGGCCGCCGGTGCCGGCCGCGCCAAGCCGGCCGTCCCTGCCGCCCGCTCTAGCAACACCACGCCGGAGTCACGCCGCCGCCCGCCCCGGGGACCTGCACGCCCGGCCGCCCTCGTGGGCCGCGGCGGCCGCACTCGCCGCGGCCGCCGACGCGCCTCCGCCAGACCGCCCGGCCGCCCTCGCCAGGACCGCCGACGCACCTCCGCCGGGCCGCCCGGCCGCCCTCGCGGGGCCGCGGCGCGCTCGCCCACGCCGGGCCGCCCGGCCGGCCGCCCTCGCCGGGCTGCGTCGCGCTACCGGCCACCCTCCCGGGCCGCCGCCGCTCCACCCGGCCGCCCTCCCCACCATGTGCGTCGCGCCAGCCGCCGCGCCTCGCCGGTCAGGCGTCGCCGCGTCGCGGCTCGGCCCGCCGACCTCCGCAGCGCGTCCCGGGCCGCCGGTGAGGATGGAGAGAGATGAGAGAGAGAGAGGGGGTGAGAGATGAGAGAGCTGCGTGGGAGAGGAGAGAGGAGGGAGGGTGAGATATTTTATTGGATGGTGGGAAGGGTGATCCATGTGCCCATGAATGGACCAATAGGAGCTCACCACTTTGAGGGGTTGGATCGCTGATGTGGCGCTGACGTGGCGACTTGTGTTTTCTCTATGTGTTTATAACAAAGTTTTGGATGGCTAAACAATTTCAAATAAAAAAAGTTGAAACTACAGAGTTTTACATCTCGTTGGTACCTACAACTTTGATATAGAACATATTTTCATCCGAGGTCATTTGAAAAATTTTAAAATTTAATATTTCGAATTATATACATTATAAGAATATTTTTAAGTACTAAACAATCTCAAATTAAAACGTAGTCAACTACAAAGTTTTATATTTCGTAGATCTGTACAATTTTGATTTAGAACATATATACTCTCGAAGTCATTTGAAAGTTTAAAATTTTAAATTTCAAATTAGATAACTTATAATAAAATTTTGAGTTATTAAATAACCACAAATATAAAAGTTGTCAACTACAAAGTTTTATATTTCGTAAAGGTCTACAACTTTCGTATAAAGAGTTTTTTCGTATGACATCATATAAAAAGTTTGTGTTCAAAAAATACATTTGCTAATCCTCTCACATACAATTACATATATACTTCATGTGAGTTGTTTCGATTTTGTAAATATCATTATGAAAAAATGTGTGAAATGTTATCAACTTTTTATCACAGCCTCTATATGTGATACAATCACTTCATGACAAATTTCATGATTTTTAGACTTAATTTGCTTTTTTTTTATTGTTTGAATCACTTATAGAATTTAAAAATCATCCGGATTCATATCTTTGCCGAGTGTTTGTGTTTTGACACTCGGCAAAGAAGCTGGTACTCGGCAAAGAGCATGAATATAGTTTTTTCTCCTCATTGTATTTTATTGTTTGAATCACTTATAGAATTTAAAAATCATCCGGATTCATATCTTTGCCGAGTGTTTGTGTTTTGACACTCGGCAAAGAAGCTGGTACTCGGCAAAGAGCATGAATATAGTTTTTTCTCCTCATTGTATTTTATTGTTTGAATCACTTATAGAATTTAAAAATCATCCGGATTCATATCTTTGCCGAGTGTTTGTGTTTTGACACTCGGCAAAGAAGCTGGTACTCGGCAAAGAGCATGAATATAGTTTTTCTCTCCATTGTATTTTATTATTTGAATCACTTATAGAATTTAAAAATTATCTGGACTCACATATTTGCCGAGTGGTTTCTTTTACACTCGGCAAATCGCACGAATATAGTTTTGAGGCTAAAAAGAAAACAAACTTAATTCTTTGCCGAGTGTCATATATAATACACTCGGCAAAGAGCTTCTTTGCCGAGTGTATTATTTCGACACTCGGCAAACATGCTCTTTGCCGAGTGTATTTTGTTTGCCGAGTGTCAAATAAAATACACTCGGCAAAGAACTTGTTTGCCGAGTGTCCAAGAAAATACACTCGGCAAAGAGCTGGGCACTCGGTATATACGGGATTTCCCGTAGTGATGCATGGCACAATATGATACAATGATGTGATCTCGCTGAGCATGAGAATAATAGAGGTTTTAGCCATTATTTCATCCTCATGTGATTATTTGGCATCCCTTATTAGAAACAGCGGGCAGAAAAGGACTGAGCAGTGAGGATTTGTATATCTGTAGCAGCGATATGTCTCACTACCGGTGTCTAATGTCGCCTGACTAACCGACCAAGTTATTATATTCTATGAACTCGCGGAAGAGGGGCCTGAAGAAAAAAAAATACATTGGCAGTTAGACAAATCGAGAGTAATATCCATTTGTGTATTAATTTCTCACAAAAAGCCCTGTATATAAATTAGCTTAGTGACACCGAGCAACCAATCCCGTATACTAGCTGGTTTGAAGATTCCGTGAGCAACAGACAAATAGACATTACTGTCATCAGTATGCTTAATGTGGGGGGCCCTAATTTGGGGTCGACCGCACGGAGCCCTTCGGACAACCTGAAAGCACAAATATTTAGGCCGGCACCCTGTTCATTTCCATTTTGGGAACCGCGTTCTCCTACCACCTCGCTTCTGTCTCACGGACCCGTGTGCCCCATGTGCATGCTGCAACGGTCCACTCCTCCCAGAAAAAAGAAAAACCGTTCCATACATAAAAAACATGCATATATAAAATTTTTTGAACAAAAATATTTTTGATAAAAAGTTTCAAACAAAATTTTCAGAAAGATAAAGATAAAAAAGTTTAAGAACAAAAATTTAGAAGACAGAATTAAAGAGACAAAAAAATATAGGACAAATCTTTGGAAAAACATCCGGAATAAAAATTCTAACAGAAAACTCTGGGTAAATAAAAAATGCTTTGAAGAAAAATTTTGGAAGTAAATATGTATGAGCAGAATTTCCCCGAACATAACTTTATAGCAAAGACTTTGGAAACAAAACAATCACAAATAAAAAGTTATACAACAAAGAAAAGTTTATCAACAAAAATATTTTTGACAAAAAGTTTCAAACAAAATTCTCAGAAAAAGATAAAGATAAAAAAGTTGAAGAACAAAAATTTAGAAGAAATGTTATGGACAGAATTAAAGAGACAAAAAATATAGGACAAAACTTTGAAACAGAAACATCCACAATAAAAGTTATAGCAAAAAACTTTGGGAAAATAAAGAAATGTTTGAAGAAAAAATTTCAGAAGTAAATATGTATGAGCAAAATTTCCCCAAAGAAAAAAGTAAAAAAGAAAAAGGGCTCCGACACACAGTTCCCCACGCCGGTGAGCTCAGCGCCGTGCGGAGGTCTGCAGCTGTGCTCCCGCATAGCGGCGCTCGCTCGCCGCCGGAGGGAGTTCCACACGGAGCTGGCCGGGCTCACACGGGCCCGCCAGTTGCCGCCGGGGGAACCTCCGCTGGTGCGCGGGGAGATCGCCACACTCGCCCAGACCCGTCGCTTTGCTCCCAGGCCGAGGAGCTCGCCATCGGGGGAGCTCGGTTGGTGCGTGGGGAGCTCGCCGCCGAGGGAGTAGGACGGGCTCCCCCGCCCACCGCCGCACAACAGCAGGGCCCGCCCACGCCGTCTCACAGGCCGGTCGAGGAGCACAAGCTGGCACTCGGTTGGTTCTAGGAGAGGAGAAAAGAGAAAAGGGGAGGAGGAGAAGATAAGATCGACAGCCAACTGCTGCCATGGGTCCCACCCACATGCTCCATCCACTTGCGTCGACCACTGCAAGATGCTGCGTGGGCTCCACCTCTACGGGTCTAAGCATGGTCACGCGCAGAAACAACACTGCGATGCTTAACCCCACATGCCTCTCGCCGGGCCCAAACAGGATGAATACGAGGGCTATGTCATGCCTAAGATCCCTCTCACCATTGGAGCCCATGGCAGAACATGATAGCATGGTGTGATCTCACTGAGCATGTAGAATGATAGAGGCTCTAGCCATTATTTTCCTCCTCATGTGATTATTTGGCATCTTAGAAGAAATAGTGGGAAGATAGGACTGAGCAGTAAGGATTTCTATATCTGTAGCAGTGATCTGTCTCACTATCTACACAACAGTGGCACAGACTACTGGCATCTAATGTCGCCTGACTAGCTATATATGGCAATAATGGCATATTGTTTGGTACTATTCTAGCAGGCAATACCACCAATCAAGTTATATAACATGAACTCATGGCAGAGGAGCCTGAAGAAAAAAAAACGTTGGCAGCCAGGCAAATAGAGGGAATTCCATCTGTATATTAGTTTCACGCAAACAAGCTCTGTATACAAATTAACTTTTGGCACCAAGCAACCAATCCCGTTACTAGTTGGTTTGAAAATTCCATGAGCAACCGACAAATAGATATTACTCTCACTCACAACACACTAGATAAAAAGAGGAATAAGGTGGAACAATCATTTAACTAGAAATGGAATTTAGATACAGGGGAAAATTATTCAACAAGTCCTAATTAAGAAAGAAATTTTGATAATCATCTAAATATGTGTAGACCATCATTCATATGACTCCTAGTGGTTAGAACAATGCACCCATGGTTCCACCGCCAAAAAGACTTGTGATAGATAAAGCTAAGAATGGGTTTTCAGAGACACCAGCGTCCCTAGGATACTGACAACCACGCTAATGACGGAGAAGGCCGCGAAGATGATTGTTTTGTTCTTGTAAAGAAACGCATGCACCTTCGTCAGCATCCGCCTGTTGACCTTGTATTTTTCAATGTCTACCATGACACGGACATAGCAGGATCCTTGCAAGGGCAGGCTCTGAAGGATCGTGAAGAAGCCAAGCGCATCCTTGTTGACCATCCCTGCTCCGCCTTGCAGGAGATGCTTCGTTCGCAGCTCGTGCACGTCCTCCTCCCTATGCACCAACATAGAGAGGAGTAGAAGGTACGAGCAAACCGCTGAGTCTTCGTCTTCAGCTTGTAAGAAATTTGAGGTCGTGCATAGCTCGAGAGCCGCCATGTTGATAAGAAAGCTTGCACGCTCATCATCCAGAGAAAGAGGAGCCAGGGAGAGCTCGGCCGAGAGGATCCCGGCCCCTCTCTTGGTGAGGTCCATGTGGATGAGCTCTCTGGTATCCTTGGCCGCAGTGAGTGTGATGCCGATCTCAGCAAGCTCAATGGCACTTACAGAAACTGATATGGACCTGAGCTTGGCCGGAGTGTGCAGCTTGATGTTTCTTTTTCCTACAAAGTAGAACCGGAGGAAGCCAAGGAGATGCGGTGGCTCGTAGCTATCATCCAAGACTACAGGCTTTTCTACTAGAATCTTGCGGTCTTGCAGATAGTCTCTCCAATCAGCAATGAAGTCAACCAAGTTCACTGGCCTGAACCTCATGACTGTTTCAACCACCCTCCATGGGAGCTGGTTCTCGAGCAGCAAGAGGTCGTGCCGGAGGACCTTGCGGTTGAAGTTGAAGAAGCTGCACAACGATGGATCCATCTCGTTGATGCCATGCGTACACCAAAGCATGTACTGCACCAGGAAGCATGCATCATAGAACATCGTAGTTAGGAAGTCACTGTCGCCCATACCATCCATCACGTTCTTGTCATAGAGGTGCCGGGCATCGAGCGCGGCTGAGACGACAGCACCATACACCTCATGGAGTGAGCGGCCGGATTCCCTGACGCAGCGGTAGGCAGCAACATGCTTCGCCTTCTCCACCTGGTCTCTGAATATTTGGGGCTTGTGGTATGGGCCAATGGCTACCATCCTTGGGACGGTGTACCATTCATCGAATTCCCGGAGGCTTGGAGGGTACCTATGGATCTTCATCTTCATCATGTCGATATCAACCTTAAACTCCCGCGCTTCTTCCTCGAACTCAGAAATTGCATCATCATGGATATTTGCATTCGTATCATGGAAATCAACCTCAAACTCTTGTGCTGCTGCTTCTTTCTCGATCAGATCTTCACTTCCATATCGTGGAAACCGGAGGCAGCTGCCAAATGTCTCTGTGGTGGCGTACTGATAGTACTCCATAGGGAGACCAGGAGCCCATACTGCTGGTTCCATGGTCCAATAACTGGACATCTGGAAGTCGTAAGGTCCCGGCCATACTGCTGCTGGTAATTCCATGCTAGTTCCAATAATCGACCAGCTGAAATTATTATATTCTGTAAATCATACTGGACATAAATCTGGAAATGGAAAGTACAGAAAGAAATAGAAACAGATCACACAGAGAAATTAACTAGTACCTACGTTACCACAACAGAACTAAATCACTAAAACATGGGAGAAACAGAGCTAAAGATGATTTGTTAGAGACCAGAAGGGAAGATCTGAAAGGAAGATTTGCAGCCGGGCAGAAGAGACATGGACTTGTCGATGCTATTCTTATAGAGCCCAGGACAACAGGCCATGTCCATAACCTTTTTTTATATACACTCAGATCCAGTGGTGGTTACGTACGCATGTGCTGTTAGCATACTAAGCTCATACTGGTAGCTGATCATGACTCCTATTGGTTTAGTACTCCATGCTCGGTGAAAATTAATCGCCATGCACAGTCCCATACATCTAACACACATGCACACACTACAGGATGGACCATGTGACAGAACTGGCAAAAATGGTCACACATCACGCTTCAGCTGTGTGCCATGTAAATCGTGTTGTTTGTGTATGTTATCAATTTTAACTGTGTACATTAGATGCCACGTTAATTGCAGGTCCAATCATTTGAGGTGACCGGCCAGGCATTAGATCAACCTAGGTAAATATACCACGCGTACCACACCAACCATGTTACTATCGTATCAATTCATTACAATTTGTAAACAAGTTGTTATTCAATTAACGGGTAGGTGGAGGGGGCCTGACGAAAAAAAAAAATAATACACACCACCATGTTATCTATATCTGACCTGCATGAAAGCGAACAGCCCACTTATTAGATGCCATAGTATTAGTCTCAACTACACCACAACCCAAAATTAGTCTCAGCTACACCACAACCTTAAATTAGTCTCAGTCACTAAAGCTTGGAAATTACATGTGAATCATTATCGGTGGGTAAATGATTGTTGTGAACCGTCCATCAGTAATTCGTGGTGTGCCTAGACAGTGCGTCGCTGGGCATGCAATAATTTTCTGCTTGAGGGTACAGCAGCATCCTAGCAGCAAACACATAGCCTGCTCAAGTACATCTGCAAAGTGTGCGAGCCACCACTCTTCGTCTCCTCAAGCGCCAGGTGCTGCGTAGTTGCAGTCATACTCCGCTTGGCGCTGACATTTGGCTTCAATCGTCCCTTTCCAGGTGCCTTTGGCAGCTTTTCTGCAGCGACGTGGAACTTGATCACCTCCCCAGCTGCAACCACCGGCATCGCTATTGGGCAGAAATACACAGCCAATTTCTCCTGTCACAACTTACCAAGTAATAAGCACACTGCGTGGGCAAACACATCAATAGAAATTGGGGAGACAAATTGGAATCTACTCACGGCACAGGAGGATCCTTCAGGCAGTTGGGCTTAAGGGTGACCCTGTCCCAGATTGGGCCGAGCAAGAATCCAGCGACCGTGTTATGGATCTACTGCAGTGGTACCTTCCTTCGCTATCCACGGCTTGGATCAGTGGAGCTCCAGTAGTCGTGGGTACCTGGATCATGATGGGTTGCATCAACCTTCTTGCAAAAGCTGATCACTACCGCTACCGCTGCATCCATCAGTCTGCGTTCAATTATCTTGTCCATGTCCTTCAATAACTCCTTAAACTGGACCATTTTGTCGGACCTGCTCGGGAGGTTGTCCAGCTCATGCTTGAGCACCAGTGGCCTGGGAACTTGGACAAAATGGCAATATGGGGTCATGGTTGGCGATGCACAAGCACTCGTTATGCCATCCCTTGTTGGATTGCGGCTTTAGCTTCCTATAAGTAGCCAAATAAGTCGAAGTGTGAATAAAGATGGTGATGGCCCAATCGAGTTGGGATAAGATGAACTATCTGGATCCCTTAGTAGTGGAGTAGACCTAGAAGAAGGCACTATTGACATCCTTATCCAAGTGGCCATTCTTCATACCTACCAGACTCCAACAAGCCCAATCCGTACCCTAAACTTTTACCTAGAATCATAATCATGTCGACCACTGGGCTCCATTAAAACCCAGAATAAGTGGGCCATTCACTTTGTCACAGATCTGCAAGAGACCGACCACCACGGTTATGTGCATTATTTCCTTTATCTTTCTACGCACTCCCTGACTGAACAACAAATTATTGCAAATCTTAATAAATTGATATCACTACAGGAAACCGGGGGTTTGACGAGTGCCCCAAGCACTCAGCAAACCCCAGAAAACACTCGGCAAAGGCGGCTCGGCAAACAAGGTGACGACAAAGCCGCCTTTGCCGAGTGTTCTTTGCCGACTGCCAGACTAGACACTCAGCAAAATAAAGCACTAATGGACGGCACGGCAATGGCCGCGTCCGTTTGCGAGTTTTTAACGAGACGTTGCCAAGTGTCTGTGCAAAAACACTCGGCAAAGTCACAGGGTTTGCCAAGTGTTCTGGCACGTTCAGGCACAGAGACTCGGCAAAGCCCCCATGTTTGCTGAGTGTTAAAGCCAAAACACTCGGCAAACATTTAACACTCAGCAAATGCCTGTCTAGAAATGATAGAAACGGCATGTTTATCGAGTGTTATTGCCAAAACACTCCGCAAATAGGACCTCTGCCGAGTGTAAAAAGGACCCTCTCAAACAAACACCACAGACAGTTGATATATATGATAATAAGCATCATAGAAAATTCATATATATAGACATCAACCTTCCACAACCATAATTCCATGATAAACATCCACAAACACTAGAAGAAGTTCAACAACACATCAATCCACAAGTTCACAAATAAACATCCAAAAATAACCGCAAGTCACTGAGGATGGGGTGGAAACAACACGCGAGCCCTCCGCGACAGATCTTCATCTTGAGGCGCGTCATTTGACGCCGCCGAGCCAGGATTCTGCACCAAAGAGAATATTTTCCATCTGTGAAAAGATTTACGACAGAAACAAATTCTCGAAGTAACAAACTAAAACTGATTGACATGTAACTATCATGTTTTAATGTTTACTCTCTGCAAAATACTCGGCAAAGGCTCGAGCCAAGCACCAGCTTGCCGTGGCCCGCTCTGGCCAGAGCTGGCCAGAGTTGGCTAGAGTTGGCCACGGCCGACCAGAGCTGCCCAGAGCTGGGCGGTGGCTGGCCTGAGTTTGCCGAGTCTTTTGCTGAGAGTAAACATTACAACATTACAATCTAAGGTTGTCTCAGGTTGTCTAAGTTGTCGAAGTTGTGTAATGAAATTATAAGGTTCTCAAGTGACTCACGGGAGAAATGGAAAGACGTGGTGGAGGGCATGGCATCGGCGGCGGACCATCACCCACCAGCGCACCAATGTTCTGCATGTAGGCGAATATCTGCTCCTGCCACACCCGGTTCTGGCGCTTGAGCTCCTCAAGTTGCCTCTGTTTCTCGGCCTCCATCTGCTGCATCCGCTGCACCTACAACTCCAGGTTCTCCCATCTCTTTGTCTCTTCATCCATCCGGAGCTGCAATATTCAATCACAATGTTACAATACAAAGTAAACGTAAGTATCCATGGTTTATATAACACAGTGGATCTTGCTGCTCACCTCTGAGTGATTGGACCATGGCATCACGCCAAGATACTAATGATGCAACTAATTGTATGTAATATTTTTTTTTGAGAACGTGCGTAGCACGTTTTTCATTAAGAAGAAAGAGAATGCTATTGTTTACAAAGGCATTAAGAGCTGTTGCAAAGAGCGAGGAAGACAAAGAAAGGGAAAAACTAAAAACTAAACTCTAAGAAGCGTAACTAAGCTGGTGAAGCCCGCTCTAGCCCACACCCTGGCCTCCTCCAAAATCAAGGGGGCTAAGGCCACCGGCATGAGTGCAGCCCGATCATGCACCCTCCTATTACGCTCCTTCCAAAGCGACCAAGCGACCAACAATGCAAGTGAGTCAAATCCTTTACGCCTCTCCTTCAACACTCTTTTGCGTGCCCCCATCCACCACTCTGCGAATGAGCTTTCATGTAGAGGCGTAAGAATTTGAAGGTCCACCTGTTGGAGCACTAAGGACTAGCACCGTCGGCTATGGACACAACCAATAAGGAGATGATCCAGAGTCTCACTATGTTGTGCACACAACGCACATTCATCTCTTTCGCGAAGGCCATGGCGTCGTAGACGGTCCGAGGTCCAACAACGACCATGCAGAACCAGCCAACCAAAGAAGCGGCATCTTGCCGGCGCCTAAGTCTTCCAAAGTTGCCGAGCCCCCAGTAAAGTAGTGCGACCAAAGAAGAATGCCCGATAAGCTGAGGCAGAAGTAAACTCCCCATTAGCTGTCCATTTCCATATGAACCAGTCAGGGGTGGTTGACAAGGATTGACCTTGCAGTAGGTCCCAAATCTGAAGAAATTGAACCAGGACCTGTACTGTGAGGGCGTTCCTAATGTCCCTAATCCATCTTCGATCGGTTAAACCCTCCCGCACTGTTCGTAAATTCCTTAACCGCGAGGGCACAGCACACCAAAGGTTGGGGGCTAGTTGTCGAACAGAGCAGCCGTTGATCTAGCTATCCCTCCAAAACAGAGCGGAGGCCACATCTCCAACTTGCACTGTGACCGAAGCGTCAAAAAGTGCCATCGCGTGCCTATTTATATTAAATCGGAATCCTTTCCAAGTCTTGGCCTCATCTATCCGTGCTAACCAGATCCATCGTAACCTGAGGGCAATACCCATCAGTTGCAGATTAGGAATCCCCAGACCGCCCAAGTCCGTAGGACAACAGACATTGATCCAAGCGACCGAGAAATGACCACCGGAAACGACCTCTGTACCGTTCCACAAGAAACCTCTCACCAAGGTCTCAATTGCTTTAGAAGCCCAAGGGGCCACTGCAATTGCAGTAGCAATGTGGACTGGAATTGCACAAAGCGTGGACTTGGCTAAAGTAAGACGCCCACTTCGATTAAGCAATCTTCCCTTCCAAGTGGGGAGACGACCAGCGACCTTATCAACCAAGGGTTGTAGAGCAGACTTTGGCAGCTTGGAAATGGAAAGTGGGACCCCCAAATAAGTGCATGGAAATGTAGAAGTCTGACACTGCAAGATGTCTCTGGTAAGCATTAATTGACCTTCTGAGCAGTGGATGGGGTAGACCTGACTTTTTTCATAATTAGTCGCCAGCCCCGTGGCGTCCTCAAAACATACTAGAATTTCCTTGATCAGCTTGAGATCAAGAGCGACCGGTGACAGGAAAATAATAACATCATCAGCATAGAGTGAGACCCGATGTCTGATATGTGCAGAACCTAGAGGTTCAAAGAGGTCTTGATCATCCGCTTTGGCGACCATTTTGTGTAAACATTCCATCACCAACACAAAAGAGCATCGGTGATAAGGGATCCCCTTGTAGCACTCTGATTTGGCGAGATAAGAGCAGGCAAGTACGTTGCAAAATGATTCGCCGTTGCCTTGGAGAAAATCTTACCAAAGCTATGAATCAGGCTGATTGGGCGGTAGTCCCCTAGAGAAGAGGGGACGTCCTTCTTCGGCAAGAGTGTCAGGAGTGCCTCATTGAGATGGTGGAAGCTTCGGCAGTCCATAGAGGACATAGCATCAAAGGCTCTTATGATATCCCCTTTTATGATTGGCCAAGCCGACCTGTAGAAGCGGTCGGTGAAGCCATCTGGCCCTGGGGATTTATCCAAAGGCATCTCCTTGATGACCGCCCAAATCTCCTCCTCCATAAATGGATACCCAAGCCTGTCAAGATCAAGCCTTGGGAGTCCAAGTGCTTCAAAATTTAGAGAGCATGCCCTGTCCCTGGGAGATCCCATAATAGCGTCAAAGTGATCAAAGGCAGCCGCTGCCTTCTCCTTTTCTGCGACTAAAGTTCTGCCATTAATTAACTTGGAGCGAGGCGATGTGGTTTTTCCGCCGGCGATGATTGGCGTGGAGATGAAAGAATTTTGTGTTTGCATCGCCCTCTGTTAGCCATCGCATGCTCGAACGCTGGCCCCCAATGGTTCGCTCAAGCGAGGTTAGGCCCAAGTAGCGTAATTTGAGAAATCTCCGAAGAGCAATTTCCGCGACCGAGAGCGACCGATGGTCCTGCGCTGCCTCCAACCTGAAGATTAGTTCCTTAGCGACCTGAATTTGCGTGCGAATGCTCCCCACCGTCTTGGCGCTCCATCTCTTAAGATTTTTGGCTGTCTCTCGTAGAAGGTGGTCAATAGTTCTGAGTGGGTCAGCCATTGGTCGCGACCTAGACCAAGCCTCCACCACTGCACCTAGATAACCCTCAAATCTTGGCCAAATGGCCTCGAAACGGAACCGACGTTTAGTGTGGAAACCATCATCAAGTTGCAAAAGTAATGGTGCATGGTCTGAGCAGCGAGTGGCCAAAGCCTGAAGGGAGCAGCGCGGGAAGATAGTTTCCCAATCGACCGTAACAAAAACCCTATCAATACGCTCCAGAGTTGGATGTGTCCTCTCGTTGCTCCACACGAATAAGCGACCACGAAGAAAGATTTCTTTCAAATCCATGTCGTTTAGAAACCTACGAAAGCGACCCATCATGCGCCTGGACAGACGACCATTGTTCTTATCCGCTGCCTGGTATATGAGGTTGAAATCTCCACATAGCACCCATGGACCGGCCAAAGTGGCCCGGGTAGCGGCAAGCTCCTGTAAAAAAGCGACCTTGTCGGCATCCCCTTGTGGTCCATAAACCGAAGTTAGCCACCAGGGGTCTCCTTGGATGCCTAGCAAGGAGACCTTGAGCGAGATCGAGTGGGTTCCCAAAAGAGGGTTAGAGACCGACCAAATATGAACATTCCAAGCGACCAGAATACCACATCGAGTTTGATTCGCTGGCAAAAAAACATAATCAAAATCCAAACCTAACATATCAACTATGAGATTCCTTGGTACATCAGCGAGCTTGGTTTCCTGCAGACAGAGCAGAGAAACCCTCTCCGACCTAGCCAGTTCCCTAACAGCATTACATCTAGCCCGACTATTCAGGCCATGAACATTCCAAATTACAAGGTTTTCATTCATCTACATTTAAGGAGGCTACCAAACGACCAAAAAGAAAACTCCTACACCAAGCCTGGGTCCAACCTGTCGACCTCCTCAGAAAAGATCTCCTAAACAGCTGCCTGCTGCTCCTCGTCCTCTAGTATGCAACACTGCCCTCCTGCTAGAAGCGACCCGGCGAAGAGCTCCCGAAGGGCCTCACAGTGCTGATCTGAGAGACCGCTGGCGAACAACCTAGTGTACTCCGCGAAAGAATCAGCATCTGGAGCCACATCCGGTCCAACGATCCCCAAGCGACGCATGATGATGTTCTGTCCCACTGTATGTAATATATATACGCACTTAAAATTTGGGTAACATTCATCAATACCATTTGTACGGCGCTAGAACTTGAGATCACAATTTTGGCCAGCTCATGCACATTGTCCATCCTGTAGTGCGTACATGCATGTGGTTTGATGGAACTGTGCATGGCTATTCATTGACAGGCTGCAAGGTAAACTAATAGAGAGTAAAAGGTGTGCAGCACGTGGCTACGTGGCTGTTTGTTTGTATTTGTGCTAATAAAAAAACGGACTCCAATGGAGATACATGGAAGATTCGTGTATGCTCTATATACATAAGAGTCGAAAGGCCACAAGGTGGTATACATGTTAGTTTTTTTTCTGTACTAGGTCGGGAGTGTTTCATGTTCTTTGTACGTATAAACGAGATATATGCATAGGCTGTTTGTAACACTCGAGTTGTACTAAAACTGTTCTACTCAAAGCATTTTTCTAAACTTACTGGCCGGTGATTTTTACTATTAATAACATGTTACCAAAAAAATAGATTATTACTATATTGTAAAATGCCTAGCTGTCAAAAGTACGAGGGTGCATGGACCAAAGAATAAGTGCTTCCTAGCTAGGACGCTAAACCTCATCAGCATTTAAATTTTTGCCAGACGAGACACATGATCATCCATCCGGCCTGAAGTTTATGCATAACACAAACACACACGTCCATACGTGGCCACTTGCTTAGAGCTAGCCTTAGACTGAAAGTGAGCTAGCCTCTTGCATGGACATGAACATGACCAGTTGACTACTGTCTATGCTCTCTATATAAAAGAGGAGCGTCGACGACACTCCAGTGCTAGTTTCTTCTTCTGCCCATATGTATGTCTTCCTTTCTCTTCTCTCTTTATTGGATTGTCGATCCCATGTCATTTCTCTTCTCTGTGATCTATTTCTAGATTTTTTTTCTCACTTTCGGTTATCTTTCACAGTACTCTCTGCAGCAGTTACTTAATTTCAGCTGGCGAATTGGAGCATGGAAGCAGATGCAACATGGGTACTACCTTACAACTTTCATCAGGCCAGTTACTACAGCATGGAACCAGATGATGACTTTCAGCTGGCACAATGGACAACAACGCAAGAACCAGCAGTATGGGCTCATCATGGCCTTCCTGTGCAGTCTGTTACCTGCCTCCAAATATCATCTGCCCCAATTAGCTCCTCTACCGAAATGCAGCTGGTTGAGTATGCAGCTGCTGCACAACAGGACGACGACGACGACGACGACAACGACTATCCAATCGAAATCGCAGAAGCAGCAGCACAAGAGTTTGAGATTGAATTGCACAACATGGTGTCGCGGATCCATACTAATCCGATCCGCGTGTTCGAGAAAGTCGCTTCGGAGTTCAAGGTTGAAGTGGACATGATGAGGATGAAGATGCACAGGTACCCTGCAAGCATCCGCTCCATCAGCGGCGAGCTCATCTACACCAACCCGACGACAGTGGCCATTGGCCCTTACCACCACGGCAGTGACAACCTCATTCCGGCGGAGAAGATGAAGCACGTGGCCGCCTACCACTGCATCGTGGAGTCCGGTCTCTCGGTCCAGGAGATGTATGATGCCGTCGTCTCCGTCGCCGGCGAGGCTCGCATCCGCTACGGCGACACAGTGGCCGGCGTCAGCGACGACGACTTCCTCCCCATGATGTTCTTCGACGCGTGCTTCCTGGTCCAGTACATGTTGACGTGCACCGGCGCCGGCGCCCAGATGGACCCGGCGCTGCGGAGCTACTTCGATGCCAACGACAACGACATCTTCCGCGACATCACGCAGCTCGAGAACCAGCTCCCATGGCGGATGGTCGAGGCCGTCATGAGGTTCAGGCCCGTCAACCTCACGGAGTTCGTCACGTCGCTCAGAGGATGCCTGCAGGACCGCAAGGATTTCGACGAGAAGCAGCCATTGGTGATGGACGAGAGCTTCGAGCCGGCGCATCTCCTCGCCCTGCTCCGGTTCTACATCGTCGGAAGAAGCGAGGACAAGCTGCATCGGCTGCCGGAGAGAGACGCCATCTCCTTCTCCGTCAGTACCATCGAGCTCGCCGAGATCGGGATCAAGCTGACGCCCAACAAGACCACCAACCTCGTCGACATGGGGCTCGATATGAAGGGGAGCATCTTCCCCGAGCTCCACATGGCGCCGCTGTCGCTGGACGACACGAGGGCAAGCCTGCTGCTGAACATGGCGGCGCTGGAGCTGTGCACGACGCCGAGCTTCCATGACGCCGACGACGAGGAGTCGGCGGTATGCTCGTACCTGCTGCTGCTGGGCATGATCGTTGACAGGGAGGAAGACGTGCACGAGCTCCGGGCGAAGCGGCTGCTGCAGGGGGGAGGAGGGCTCAGCAACATGGACACGCTCAAATTCCTGACGAGCCTCCATGGGCTGCGGCTCGGATCGCGGTACGTGCGCACCATGGAGGAGATCGAGAATTACAAGGTGAGGAGGAAGATGAGGACGAAGGTGCACGGGTTTGTTTACAGGAACATGAAGACCATCGTCGCCATCATCTCCGGCATTACTGCGGTGATTGGTATCATAGGGACGCTCAAGTCTCTCAAGGTTGTCAATTGATGTATGTAGAGTGATTGTGTGATCTAGATGTTACCTCCTACAACTGTTACTTTACTTGGTAATTAAAATTGTTCTGACAGTACGTAGTTGTTGGCCATGGGATTTGTAAGCTAGCTGACTCAGCTCTCTGTGTAACTGAATGCCATTTGCTGTAAAATATACTGTCGGCACCATCTTAAACCCTGTATTATTGTTCTGACAGTAGCTGGCCATATGGGATTTGTACGCTAGCTGTGTTGGTTACTGGATGTCCAACTGTTACTTTCCTTGGAAATTTAAATTGTTCTCAGTCAAGTCTCTCCTGGTTGTCAATTCATGGATGATCTGTGACCTTTGTGTTCCAATTATTACTTTCCTTGGAAATTTAAATTGTTATGACAGTAGTTGGCCATGGGATTTGTAAGCTAGCTGATTATGTATATATGAATGCCACAGTTGCAGTTAAAATATAATGTTGGGACCGTCTTACGCTAGCTGTATTGGTTACTGGATGTCCATCACTAGGCTAGTATATAGCTGTGCACACTGCAGTTGTCTGCAAATCCTTTTCTTTTTGTTCAAGCCTTCTCGACACACCTCGTAATTAACACCAACTTGCGCAAATTCTAACCTTGATATGGTATAATGTGGTCGGTGGTAGCTCTACATCTTATATAGTGCTAAGAACTACAGATGGTACCACCAACCATGTGAGTATACGTGCTTGTATCGAGATCGAGGTATATTTTAAATGATGGAATAGCCTTGAGACAAGTTTTGAGCAAGCTATCGGGCAAGTTCATCTGTAATTTTCATATAGTAGGAAGCAGATGGACTGTATACAAATGATTGCACTATAAATCTATCTACATACACCATAAAGAACGACGACCCCGACTGGTAGGGCTGAGGGAGGTGAGAGGAGGAGTACTCCCTCCATTATGAAAAAACTCACGTTTAGGACAAGGTTTGGGTTTACTTTTAAATTATGGAAGAAGTCCATTTTTGGCCATCGAACTATAGCCGAAGTTTGGTTTTGACCATCGAACTCGAAAACCAGGAATCTTTGGTCATCAAACTCTTAAAACCGTTCGTTTTTTACCATCCAGCGGTTTTACAGGGTGGTATTGCTGACGTGGACGCCATGTGGAGGTGGGCCTGCACGTCAGCTCTCTATCCTCTCTCTCCCCTATCCCTCCCGCGCTGCCCCTCCGTGTCCTCTCCCGGCCCCGGCCCGCCGCCTCGCCGCCCCTCCGCCTCCCTCTCCCTCACGGCGGGCGCGGGCGGCGATGCGCGGTGGCAGGCGGCTCTGTTCTCTCTCTCTCACACACACACACGCTCGCTCCCTCCGCTCGTTCTCTGTCTCTCCCTCGCTGCAGAGAGCTCGCCGCCGCTCGCCGTCGCACCATCGATCCACGCCGCCTAACCCTCTCCCGTCTCGCCCAAAGCCCCAACGCCACCACCTCCACCTCCTCAAAACACCCGCACTCAATCAAGGACATCCACCATCACGAATCGCCACCACAACGCCGCCATGGCCGCCGCATAGAGCTCCGCAGTCGTCAGATCATCCCGCGCCTCCTCTCCCCAAATCAAGCACGCACATAGTCTTCTTGTACCTTGGGGAAGCTCATGAGCTAGTAAGAGCCCTTGGAGCGCGGTTCTCTTGGCCGGAGCACCATCGCCACCGTCGGTCGTCCGCCAAGGACGAGGGAAAGTGCGGAGTAGAGGGAGTGGGAGGCCAAGAGAAAGCGAGAAAGCTAGGGGCGGTGGGTGGCGGGCGGGTGCTGCGGGGAGGCCGCGGCTAGGGGCGGCGGCGGCGTCCGAGAGAGAGAGGGGAGAGATGATAGAGAGCTGACGTGTGGGCCCCACCTCCACGTGGCGTCCACGTCAGCAATACCACCCACCAAAACAGCCTGATGGTCAAATATGAACGGTTTTGAGAGTTGAATGGTCGAAGATTCTTGGTTTTCGAGTTCGATGGTCAAAACCAAACTTCGGCTATAGTTCGATGGCTAAAAATGGACTTCTTCCTTAAATTATTGAGTTTACAAATGTGAAAACTATATGAGTAGATTTGTCTTAAAAAATACTTTCATAAAAGTACACATATATCACTCTTTAATAAATATTTTTATAATAACAAGAGGTCAAAGTTGTGTTTCGGAGACCGTGTCGTTGTCCTAAACATCAGTTTTTTCAGAACGGATGGAGTATGACCTCAAGGCACGCGGCCCATGGCAGGAAATTTTGGCCTTGTACATGCACGGCACGGCCAGGTGGCCATTGTACTGTGCCTGAGCCGGCATGGCTCATGTCCCGTGCTGTGTCTGGGCTGCTTCTCAGGCACATAGTGCAGGCCTAGTCTCGCATGTTAATCGTTGCCTAGCCCGTTAGGACCGATAAATCTTGTATATAAACCAGCACACATCCTTTGACCCTAATTTGCAGTCCATCCACTCTCCCGAGTCCTGCCCTCGCATCCCTTCCAACTCCTAGCGGCACTTCTTCCTCCTTCCCTCACATGTGAAATGCTCCCTCTTCACAGCTTCTACGCATCTTCACGGCTTCCACGCCAGTGCTGCATCCCCATCTCTCCACCCCACACCGGCGACACATGCCCCCCATCGATCCCCCTTCAAGACATCGGTGCCTCATCACCTCGATGTAGGATCATCCGAGATGGTTGGCGGTGCGTAGCTCCTGCGCTCGTGAAGAGGAACAAGATCTTCTCCTATACATCAACCGATCTTTGTTGCTTGGGCATTTTGTTGTGCTGCATACCCGCAGCTATATAAAATAGCTCAGAAAAAACAGGATACGGTGGCGGAAGTACTTAGTATAGGGATTCCCAATATATCCTTATGAAGAGATTTGATCGGACCTAAATTGGTAATGTGGAATAACCTAGTGGTAAGACTTGAAAGCATAGATCTCACTGACGAAAGGGATGATTTTAAGTGGAGTCTGGACTCGACTGGTGTTTTCTCAGTGAAAACACATTATTTGGCTCTAATCCACCAAAATGTACCAAACATAAATAAAAGGCTATGGAAACTGAAAATCTCACTAAAGATTAAAATTTTTCTATGGTTTCTCGAATGAGGGGTTATCCTTAATAAAGATAATCTGGCCAGATAGAATTGGAATGGCAGCAAACGATGTAGTTTCCGTCATGTAAATGAGTCAATTCAACATCTGTTTTTTGAATGTAGATTCATACGTATGGTATGGGCTTCAGTTTATGCGGCTTGGGGATTACCTAAACCATCTAGTGTGACTAATATGTTCAACGGTTGGCTGAATCTAATTCCACAAAATTTTAAACCACTGGTGTTTGTAGGCGCGGTAGCCTTATGTTGGGCGGCCTGGCGATGCAGAAATGCAGCGGTTTTTGATAATAAATCTCCAATTTTTTTGCAGGTTATCTTCACAACATCGCATTGGCTCCGTACTTGGACTATCTTACAACCGCCTAGGTCGCAGGACACTCTTGTAGCGGCGTCGCGTTACTTGGTCCAAGTGGCCAAAGCTATTTTTGCCCGGGCGTTTGGGTGGCAGTCTAGTGTTAGGATTGGCAGCTATTAGAGTCCAGGTTTCATGATGTTTTTGTTTTGGCTGTGTGTCGTTTCGACAGAGGCCGGAATTTATTTTTAGGGGATGTATTAACTCGATGTATCTAACTGAAAAATTAATATAGTATCCTTTTTTCAAAAAAAGATCTATATTTCTCTTCGATTTTTGAACAATGAT
The DNA here is from genome assembly GCA_900205405.1 of Echinochloa crus-galli. Taxonomy (NCBI): domain Eukaryota; kingdom Viridiplantae; phylum Streptophyta; class Magnoliopsida; order Poales; family Poaceae; genus Echinochloa; species Echinochloa crus-galli. The sequence goes on from OAMR01000303.1 coordinate 1,001,435, forward strand.
GTGATTTGTGAGCAATGGTATGATCTGTGAAGTGTGAGCAATGAAGCCTGGCCGGCACGAGCTCACCGGGCCATCGGGCCCGCAGAGCACGGCTAATAGGCATGCATGACGTGTCTGGATCATAGGACCAGCACATGGGCCGGAAAACCACGGCATGGCGCAGGGTAGTCGTTCATTGTCGTTGAGGCGGCGGGCATCGTGTGCGGTGAACCGCATCATACAACTCCTGGAGTGAGTGACCGGATTCCCTGACGCAGTGATATGCAGCCACATGCTTCACCTTCTCCACCTGCTTCAGTAGGTCTTGGAGTCGGGTATGGTGGTAAGGTCCCATGGCTACCATCCTTGTACCATTCATCGAAAGCTCGAAGGCTTGGAGGATACCTATGGATCTTCATCTTCATCATGTCCATATCAAGCTTGAATTCCCGCGCTGCTTCCTCGAACGCACCAATTGGATTATTATTTTGGAGGTTCACTTCCATATAATGGAAAATACTCAACCAACTGTGCTCTGCTAGAATTATTAGGGATACATGTTTGAGATTGATCACAAACACTCTGACGGGCAAAAACACGACATCCCACGCCCCCGCGTCGCGTCCCATGGGCGACACGGGGGGCTCCCCCGACCCCCCCCCATACCAACCGCCGCCGTCCTCCCTCCCACCCCCGCCGCCACGGGAGCTCTGCGTCGGACACCGGCGAGCAGCAAGGAAGGTGGCACCGGGGCCAACTCCCTCCCTCTACACCACACCGATACTTTGGTCAGCTGCCGTATCACGTATCGCGGACGTTTCCGATTCATGATACGACACTGATACTTCATCGATACTTATTCAGTACTACTATTCTTACTCTTCCTCCCTACTTTTTTAGATCGACTTTTTTTCTTTGATTAGAAGGCAGCAACCGATACTAGCAGTATATGTGCAAGTGCTAAATGCTTCCAACACCAATCCAACTATTTAAGACTTATTTTATAGATTAAATTCTTCTATTTAAGACTTATTTGAAACATTAAATTTAAATTCTAAATGTATCGACGTATCAGATTAATTTAAAAATGACGTATTGTATCAGCGTATCTGTATCCGATACAGATACACGTATCTGAATCAGCGTGGCCTAGCCCTCCCTCTCCCTTCCGTTCCTCCCCTCCCAGCTTCTTTTCTCCTCCATCCCTCCTCACCTGCTCGCCATGGCCTTGGCCTCCTGCCAGATCCATGGCGGGGGCGGCCGGATCCGCTGCTGGGAGGCTGGATCCGGGGATTGGATGGCCGGATCCGCGAGGAGCTGGTGGTCCATGGCCAGTGGCTCTGGTTGGTGCTAGTGACGTCTTGGTGGCGCGGCTAGCGGCGGCTTGTTTGGGCGGGTGCTAGCGACGTTGCAGTGGCGTGGCTAGCAGCGGCCCGAACGACGGGACAACAGGGACGCCATGGTTGTGTAGCTGGTTGTTCCGTGTCGTTTTCCCAGGCAGCAATGCATCGGTGATGCCGTGGTGGCATGGCCAACGCGGCTTTTGCACGGCCTGTTTTCTCAACGCCACCAGTAGCACCACAGAGGTGTGGTCGGTGGCGCCAGCCGTCTTTCTATTCCGCCACGGAGATGATGCGGGGGAAACCCTTCTCTTTTTGAGACAACGTCAATGGCGCTTTTGGCGTCATGCCCTTCCTGAAGGTGACGTTGAGCTTCTCCGGCGGGAGACTGCTGCATAGGTCCCCCTGCTTGGTGCCTCGGCGATGGTGCATTGTGAGAATGCTTTCTTCCCTCTGCTTCCTTTTCTGTTTCTCTTTTCTTTGTTTCAGTTTAGATTGTTGATAAAAAGGAGAAAAAACGAGAGCGTTAGAGTAGAGAAGAAGAGAGTCTTCAGTTGGTGGAAGTGGTGCTTGATTGCTCGTGTCGATGTCCCAATCCGACCGAGTAGAGTTGGCTCATGTCGATGTCCTTTTACGACTGAGCAGAGTTGTTTGAGTTGCTTAGAGCGGTGTGTGCTGATGTCCCAATCTAGACCACCGGGTTATTTTTCAGTTGAGTTGTGCGGTGCTGGTTGATGCCCCAATCCAACCCACCGGAGTTGTAGAGTTGTTCGCGGTCCCTTACCCCTTGAGTTCTGTGGTCGATGGACCGGAGTTGTGTGAGATGGCATGATACCTCTCTAGTTGTACGGTCTTCAGACCGAAGTTGTATGGGTTTTGGACCCGGTTTTCCTTATAAACAGGGTCAAGTCTCTTCTAATAAAAATTTCGGAAAGCGGAAGCTTTCGCTGTCCGTTCAAAAAAATGGGATAGATGTCTGGAGGAAGCTACCAAAAATCTCATTGGTTGCACACTGATACTCCACGGGGAGCCAAGGAGCCCATACTGGTGGTTCCATGGTCCTATTGGCCATCTGAAAACGTTCGTCTTGTTCCATGCTCCAATAGGTCAAGTGAGTGTCGCAAGGTATCCGTGCTGCTTCTGGTTCCATACTCCAATCGGCCAGCAGAAATTATTTGCTGCAAGAAGTACAACAGCAAAAGAATGTTAACGAAGAATGGAAAAATAGATCTAAACTGATCACTAATAAGAAACTTGTAGCATATGATATGAACCAGCTGAAGAAGCGTTATTGGAGAGAGGATGGTTTACAACAGGTCTGAAGGTCTGAAGAGAGGCACAGCCTAGATTTGATCACTGGCAAACCAATTAATTAGCTCTTCTACAAATTTAGCTCAATCCTTGGCTGTGCCTGTGCGAGTCATTTCGGTGGGCTTTCTTTCTTCTGTTGTTCAGCCCACTTCCGTGTAACCTGGTTAGGCCAATTTATTTATTTTCTGGAAAAGTATATAAAAGCTTAGTATCTGTGCATGCTCGTGTGATGTATATTGTATTTGCAATGCGTCAATATAGAGTTTTTCCTTTTTAGTGCAGTCAAAATAGACGTGACTGAGATGTAAAATGAAAAGGAGCCGATAGATCCGAGCTTTCCTGCTCGATGGATTTGATTATGGGCTGAAACACAGACCCAAGCCCAAGTTCGGTTGGGCCGGATGTGACATTGGGGCTGAACGCGGCAAAGCCCAGCTACAAAACAAAACCGTCTCTGTTTCTGTTTTGAGTCGAAAACGAAAACGAAGGGAGGCCGCCGGCGACAAACGAAGAGCTCGCGAAAAAAAAAAGCGGAACAAAATCCACTAAATCCTCATATCTCACGATCACAACCCGACGCTGAAGATGGAGCACTGCATCGAGGGCGTCCGCCCCAGCGTCTTATACTCTTATTTCTCGATCTTCGCCAGATAGATTATAGGAAAAGTGAGGACCATGTGTGTCCGAGGACCGATGGATGGTCGCTTCTCAGTGTGATGAGTGATTGACAACGTTGTGTGGACTGACTCTTGGCTGAGTATTGCAGGTGTTCGATGCGGCTGGATTTGCGTTGGTGCAGGTGAAAAACAAGCGCGAAAGGTCTCCGAGGAGTGGAGACGAGTAGGCTTGGTTCAAGGGACCCGGTGGCCAGACGAGATCGAGTGCGGTCGGCATGGTGCAAGAAAAGCAAGACGAAGTTGAAAACATGGAGCCGGTGCAAGGTAGCGGCTGACGACCGAAGCTTGTATGCGGGGTTTGATGGTTGGGCCACAAAACCATCGGAGGAGGGTTTTTCGGTTTGGGCCTCAAAACCGAGTCCGAAGGCCCAACGTGACGGAGACGGTGATCCGGGCGCGTTCGGGAAGCTTCGAAGCGGTGGACACGCGGCGGGATCCGGGAGCTTGCGTCGGAGGGAAGCAAGACAGGATGGACGGCGTGCGTGGCCGGGAGAAATATTTGCCTTATTCCAAAATTGCCCCTGAGGGGTGTGTATCTTGTTTTATGTTTGTAGGGGTAGTTTGGTCTTTTGCCATCTCCAGGTGACTTAATATATATAGGGGTAGAGGGGATGGCAACTTATCTCTTTGGAACCCTAGTTCATTTGTCCTACGGCCAACCTATCGGCTCTGATACCACCTGAAGCGTCCCCTCGAAAGAGAGAACTTAATGTGATACAAATACCAGTCCCAGGATGCTGGTTCACATTATTACAACAGATAGTTCAGTAAAGTTACAACATTACGGGTGACGGTGGCATTGCAGGGCCACGACAAACAGAACTAGAGCTAAGCTCCAGATAAAAAGGTTGAAAACATAGAGGTCTTCATCAGAGTGGATATCCATGCGACTTCAAGCGGGTGACCCTAACTCACAGGCAAAGGTTGGGTGTAGAACGAACCCCTCCTACTCGACGTCCTCAGGGACAAAGTCTGGATCCACCTCTGTTAACAAATTAAGCAAGGGTGAGTACTTACGTACTCAGCAAGCACAAACAAATCCACGGAAGGTATATAACAGAATATGCAAGTGTAATAATCAAGGACAGGTTTATGGTTTATTTTGCAGCAAAGCTAGTTTTACACATGCAAGGGTTTATTTTATAAAGGGGTTTTCACAATTGTTTTAGTAGTAACACTGTATAACTGATCATTTTCGCACAACCACCACATTACTGCTACCAGACTCCCCGTCTGTCGTAGCCCAAAACCAAACTCTTTACTCAATACCAACATTATTTACTCAATACCAACATTTCCACCAAAACAGGGGACTAGTGAAGTGACCAAGCCATAACTCGCCCAATGCCGTGCACACCCCTCAAGGTGTCACCATTAACTCTGCAGAGGTGTACACAACCACAAGAAGGCTACCACAACATGATCACCTTAGTGTCAGTGCAGCTCCTATCAAAGCCATTACCCACCATAGCTAAACTGACAAGTTACCACAGACACGACCAGGGGGACAGCAACCTACCAGCGAGGTTCTACCCAGGGGCATAACTCACATAGATCGTATCCCCGGCTCCATAGCCCACTGTTGCTCACCAGCACACCACATAACCAACAGCTTAACTAGTGGGATTTATGCTAGGCCGTTGCCACATACAACGGTCGAGTGGTGGTTCTGGCTCTTGTACTGGTTGTTGGGAGTGTCAACATCCCAAAAACTGTGACAGGATAGACCACTCCCACCATGCTCAACCACAGAGGTTCGAGCTCACCTCGGCATTTCACACAAGAAATACCGTCTGTCTCATCCCACACGGATACTCATTTTATTCACCAAAATCCACTTTTCTTTTTTAAAGCACACACACATTTGCTTTTGTAACCACCAAGTGATTTTAATAGAGAGAATAACAGTAAAACAGTCCTAAGCATTTCTAGCAGTGACTAACATTCAAACAGAGCCATGTCATATTCAAACGTTAATCTAGGTTGTCAAGGAATCAGGCATAACAATCAAGGTATGGCTATCCAACCGGGTTTGGCAGTAAAACATGCGAGTTTTCTAAAACAGGCCATAGGTTGTGTTTATAAAATCTAGGACAAAAATATGCATCAAAGGATGGGATTGCACTTGTCGTTCTCCCAACCCTCGGGTGATTCCTGCCCGGGGTCTTGGTCTCCAAGCTCCTACTCATAACCTTGCTCCTCCTCGAGTCCATCCTCGATCACTCCGTCGGCTACGGCACACAAGCAAGCACACAAATAAATAAAGGAAATAATTTTATTTGCCGAGCTCGAGGGGAAGAGAGGAAGGAATTATTTGTGGGCTAAGGTTAGGGTGAGAAATAAATTAAACATATAGTTTGGTATGTTGGGAATATTGGGAGAAAGGGCGTGGTGGAATTTGGGGTTGATCGGGCATAAAAAGACGCATGAAAAGATGCGTCAATTGGGTGATGTTGGATATATAAAAAGGGAAAAGATTTTATTAAAAGCTTTGGTAAAAGATAGGGGCTCATTTGAAAGGTACAGGGGTATATTTGTAGTGGTTTTTGAGTGCTGGAGGGATTTATTTGCAAATATGCAAAAGGTGGAGGACTCTTGTAAAAAGGGAGTGGATTAAAAGGACTTAGGGGCTGATTTAACAGACTGAGGACCTATTGTTGACGCAAAATCTGCAGTTCGCGCTAAGCACACAGCAAGCCGAATCAGCTGGCTTCACACTTGGCTCGAGCGGTCTATTAATCTTTCAATCTCTTTTTTCACATCGGCCAACACTTCTTCCTTGTAGATTTTTCGGGGTGGCTGTTTGTAAGGTTTATAACCAGGCTTGATTGGCAACCGATGCTCAACAATAGAACGGTCCAAACCAGGCATCTCCGAATAATCCCAAGCAAAGCAGTCTTTGTATTCTCTTAATAATTTAATCAACTCTTCTCTGAAAACTGAATCTAAGTTTGCACTGATGAATGTCGGCCTTGGTTTGTCACCATCTCCAATGTCCACTTCTTCTAGCTTATCAGCCGACACAAATCCACGTCCTAACTTCCCGTCAGTTCCATCAATTGGATTCTCCATTAAAAATTACTATGAGAGCCGACTGCTTCGATCGGCTGTTGATCACTGCTGGCTGGTGCAACAGGACCTTCTCCCCAGTCTTTGCCTGAGAAACAATCTATGCCTTGATATTCCCAGAAAGCTGGTTCCATATTTGCCACGCTTATTGAATCATCTGCTTGGACAATTTCCACCTCATCATCTATCCACTGAATGAGCTGTTGATGCATGGTGGATGGGATACAGCAATTTGCATGGATCCAATCTCTTCCAAGCAGCAAACTATATGCCCCTTTGCCCTCAATGACGAAGAAAGTTGTGAGCAGAACCTTGGACCCAATCATTAGATCTACATGAACACAGCCCTTGGTGTCTGAAGGATTTCCAGCAAAATCATTCAGAATTATGCTCGTTGGTGTTAAATCTCCAGGGCCCATGCCAAGCTTCCTGAATGTAGTATATGGCATCACATTCACAGCAGCTCCACCATCGACAAACATCTTGGTTAAAGGCTTCCCATTGACAAATCCTTTCAAATATAGTGGCTTCATGTGTCGATTCTGGATTGGCTTTTCAAAGACAGCTTGCTTATTGAGCATCAATTGTGCCATTAGCTGTTCGACTTCATCTATCTCTGACAACGCTTCCTCCTGTACAACTTGATCAGTAGGAGCCATAAATTCATTCGGCAAGAAACATACCATGCATGTAGGAGCCGAATGATCATCTTCTTCAGGTCTGTCCTTTCGACGCCATATTGATTTCATCCTAGGCCTTGCTTGCTTTAATTCTTGATTCCTCAAGCGTTGTACTCTTCTCTTTTGGCTTTTCCTTAAGCCAGGTGGACACCATTGCCCTTCTTGCCAAATATACCCATGATCTTCTTCTTCTTCATGATCAACCCACCTGTGATCAGCATGCCTCTTTCTTGTTTGATCATCAAAACGCCGATCATCACTATGATGTACTCTGCCAATTCTTTCATGGACAGATCGGCGATTGACAGTATCCTGTCTATATTCATCATGTCTATCGTTGCATTCAGGGCAATTATTCCATGTAGGCAACTTTAAACCCTCGTTCCAGCAATGTCTGAAGAAAGCACAATCCCAATGTGCACGTTGATCGAATTTCCAGGGAACGTGACATTGCTCGGAAGCGAGCTGCTGGTGAGTATCTTCTTATTCCTGATCTTGTTCTTCCTTCTTGCTTTTGCTCACTCTTTCTTTTTAGCTCTGGAAAAACAGCTTCAGACTCTGGAAGCCGCCGTTGCCAGGCTTGCCCTTACGGCCAATGCAACAGGTAGGACGGCCTTGGATCGGGTGAACAATATCAACCAGATTCTTCCTGATATCTCCAGGGCCGGTATGGGTTATGGTGCAGCACTTGCCTTCAACGCCGTGCGGATTCATTCTGGCGTCGACTACAGTAGATTCGATGTTTGCGAGCGGGGCCTGGAGCGTGAAGTAGAGCACTCCGTGGAGGACATGAAAGAAGCAGGGACAGATCTGGCCGATTCTTTCAATCATGATATCCCGATTAGGCATAGGATTGGGTGGATCAACTAATCCCCATTGTAATCTTGTGCCTTCCTTCTTGTAAATGGTCTAATCAATGGAAGTCTTTTGTTTAATTGCTGGAATCACTCCGCGATCGATGTATATATTTTTGTGCTAAGGGCAATACACTCTAGTATTTGCCATTTTCCTTTTGTTGGAATTTTTTGTTCTGAAGGCGGCTCTTTCCCGAATGCCGGCTATTTCCATTGTGTCTTAATCAACGATCAATCTCAACGCTAGGATAATATTTCTTCAAATATCTTCCGTTTATAGCAGCAGTGAATTATTTTCCCAGTAAAGTTTTCAAAATATATGCATTTCCAGGCACGCATCTAACCACTCTGAAAGGACCTTCCCAATTTGGTGACCACTTACCGAATGTACTGTATTTAGTACCAATCGGCAATATTGCTTTCCAAACTAGATCACCTTCTGCAAATTGCCTGACTTTTACCTTCTTGTTGTAATATTTGGCAACTCGCATCTTATTTTTCTCAATATTTTCCAAGGCTTTGAGATGAATCATATGCAAATCTTCCAATTCGTCCATCATCAAGTTACTGTAATCTTTAGAACTTAAATCTTTCTGCAACTGTACTCTCCTTGACTCTGTTTGTAATTCCCATGGCAAAATGGCATGATGTCCATACACTAGTTCATAAGGAGACGTTTTTGTAGCCCCATGAGGAGCCATTCGGTAAGCCCACAATGCTTCATTGAGTACCGAATGCCACCTCCTTGGCTTTTGATCAATTTTCTTCTGTATGATTTTAATCATGATCTTGTTGGAAGCTTCTGCCTGACCATTAGCTTGAGCATAATAAGGAGAAGAATTCAATAATTTGATCCCCATACTTTCAGCAAAATCTCTGAACTCTGAAGATGTAAATTGAGACCCTTGATCTGTGGTAATTGTCTGAGGAATTCCAAATCTGTAAATGATGTGCTCTTTGACAAATTCAATCATATCTTCTGATGCTACCTTTCTCAATGGAATCGCCTCAACCCACTTGGTAAAATAATCTGTTGCTAAAAGTACAAACTTATGCCCCTTGCTCGATGGAGGATTTATTTGGCCAATCAAATCTATTCCCCATCCTCTGAATGGCCATGGCTTGATAATGGGATTCAAAGCCGATGCTGGAACTCTCTGAATGTTTCCAAATTTCTGACAGTCCTGACATCCCTTGTAATATTCAAAGCAATCTTCCAACATTGTCGGCCAATAATAACCAGTTCTTCTAATAACCCACTTCATTCGGTAAGCTGACTGATGTGCTCCACATAATCCATCATGCACTTCGCTCATCAACTTCTTTGCTTCTTCTTGACTTAAGCAACGTAATAATACCAGGGATTTATAATATAAATCTTTATCAAAAAGAACAAACTTTATAGCTTTATACCTGAGTCTTCTAGAAACCTTCTGGGATGGATTCTCCAAATAATCGGCAATTTCTTTCCTCCAATCACCTTCTGCCAAACTACTCCCGAAAGCACAGTCATCAGTAGCAAATACCTCTTGATTTTCTCTGTAACCTGATGCACTTTGAGCCAATCTATTTGCTTCTCCATTATCCCCTCTAGGAATGTGTTGTAGAATTACTGACCGAAAGCTCTTCAATATTTCTTTGCATTCTTCATAGTAATTCCTCAAGATATCACTTTTGGATTTTTGCATTCATACTCACCATTCAATTGTTTTATGATCAATTCTGAATCTCCAAAAATTTCAACTGCAATGGCTTTTGCTTCTTTCAAATATTGGAGCCCTTTTAGTAATGCCTCATACTCAGCTTGATTGTTAGTAACAGTAGATTGAATGGGAATAGCAAACTCAAATGTTTCTCCTTTGGGTGAAATTAATAAAATACCTGCTCCACCACCTTTGTCGCATGAAGATCCATCGAAGAATAATACCCAAGGAATAATGTTAAGCAAATTTATTGATGTATCATGATGTTCAGTAATGAAGTCAGCAATAATCTGCCCCTTGACAGCTTTTGCCGATTCAAACCTTAATTCGAATTCAGATAAGGCCAAAATCCATTTGCCAATCCTTCCATTCAAAATTGGCATTGACAACATGTGCTTAATTACATCAAATTTTGAATATACAACGCATTCGGCATTCAATAAATAGTGCCGAAATTTTGTACATGAGTAATAAACACATAAGCAAAGCTTCTCTATAGCCGAATACCTTGTCTCCGGGTCTAGTAACTTTCGGCTAAGGTATGCAACTACTCTTTCCTTCCCTTCAAATTCTTGAATAAGGGCCGATCCAATAGTTTGGGCATCGGCCGCCACGTACAACTTGAAAGGCTTGTTCAATTGTGGAGGCACCAACACTGGTGGCTTCTTCATGTACTCTTTTATTTCATCAAAAGCCTTCTGTTGTTCGTCACCCCATACAAACTTTTGATCCTTTTTTATTTTCAATAGTGAGGAAAAGGGCAACACCTTCTGTGACAAGTTTGATATGAATCTTCTCACAAAATTTATCTTGCCAAGCAGTGATTGTAACTCTTTAAGATTAGTTGGAGGAACAATTTCATCAATTGCCTTCATGCTTTTCTTGCCAACTCCTATTCCTCCTTCATGTATCAAAAATCCCAGAAACTCTCCAGCCGAAACTCCAAAAGCACACTTGTTCGGGTTCATTTTAAGCCCATGCTTCCTGGTGCATTCTAGAGTTTTCCTTATGTCAGCCAAATGGAACTCATGATCCAATGACTTGATCACCACATCATCAATATATATTTCCACAATCTTGCCGATCAACTCATGAAAAATATAATTCATAGCCCTTTGATAAGTTGCACCGGCATTTTTCAATCCAAAGGTCATGACAACCCACTCAAACAACCCTATGTGTCCAGGACACCTGAAAGCTGTCTTTACTATATCTTCTAATGCCATAAAAATCTGATTGTATCCTGCATTACCATCCATGAAACTGAGCACTTTGTATCCAGCAGCAGCATCAACCAATGAATCAGCAATAGGCATTGGATATCCATCCATGGGTGTAGCCTTGTTTAGATCTCTAAAATCTATGCAAACCCTCATTTTTCCATTTTTCTTATAGACAGGAACGATATTAGAGATCCAATCCGCGTATTTACATGGCCGAATGAAATTTGCATCTAGTAATCTTTCAATCTCCTTTTTCACATCGGCCAACACTTCTTCCTTATAGATTTTTCGGGGTGGTTGCTTGTAAGGCCTGTAACCAGGTTTGATCGGCAACCGATGTTCAACAATAGAACGGTCTAGACCGGGCATCTCCGAATAATCCCAAGCAAAGCAGTCCTTGTATTCTTTTAACAATGTCACCAACTTTTCTTTGAAAACCGAATCCAAGTTAGCACTGATAAATGTCGGCCTTGGCTTGTCACCATCTCCAATGTCCACTTCTTCCAATTTATCGGCCGACACAAATCCACGTCCTAATTTTCCATCAGTTCCATCAATTGGATTCTCCATCAAAAATTACTATGAGAGCCGACTGCTTCGATCGGCTGTTGATCACTGCTGGCTGGTGCAACAGGACCTTCTCCCCAGTCTTTGCCTGAGAAACAATCTATGCCTTGATATTCCCAAAAAGCTGGTTCCATATTTGCCACGCTTATTGAATCATCTGCTTGGACAATCTCCACCTCATCATCTATCCACTGAATAAGCTGTTGATGCATAGTAGATGGAATACAACAATTTGCATGAATCCAATCTCTTCCAAGCAGCAAACTATATGCCCCTTTGCCCTCAATGACAAAGAAAGTTGTGAGCAGCACTTTGGATCCAATCATCAGTTCTACATGAACACAGCCTTTGGTGTCTGAAGGATTTCCAGCAAAATCATTTAGAATTATGCTCGTTGGTGTTAAATCTCCAGGGCCCATGCCAAGCTTCCTAAATGTAGTATATGGCATCACATTCACAGCAGCTCCACCATCGACGAACATCTTGGTTAAAGGCTTCCCATTGACAAATCCTTTCAAATATAATGGCTTCATATGTCGATTCTGGATTGGCTTTTCAAAGACAGCTTGCTTATTGAGCATCAATTGTGCCATTAGCTGTTCGACTTCATCTACCTCTGACAACGCTTCCTCCTGCACAACTTGATCAGTGGGAGCCATAAATTCATTCGGCAAAAAGCATACCATGCATGTAGGAGCCGAATGACCATCTTCTTCAGGCTTGTCCTTTCGACGCCATATTGATTTCATCTTAGGCCTTGCTTGCTTTAATTCTTGATTCCTCAAACGTTGTACTCTTCTCTTTTGGCTTTTCCTCAAGCCAGGTGGACACCATTGTCCTTCTTGCCAAACATAAGCATGATCTTCTTCTTCTTCATGATCAACCCACCTGTAATCAGCATGCCTCTTTCTTGGTTGATCATCAAAACGCCGATCATCACTAGGATGCATCCTGCCAATTCTTTCATGGACAGATCGGCGATTGACAGTTTCCTGCCTATATTCATCATACCTATCATTGCATTCAGGACAATTATTCCATGTGGGAAGCTTCAAACCTTCGTTCCAACAGTGTCTGAAGAATGCACACCCCCAATGCGCACGTTCCTGCTCTCGAGCATACTCTTCTTGTTCCTCCCTATATCTTTCTTCCTCGTATCTCCTCTTCTCCTCTTCACGTCTATGCCTTTGGTAACGCTCCTTTTCTTGCTGACGTTTCCATTTGTTAAGGAGGATACGTGTAGTGACTCTAGGCTTGGAGGATTTCCCAATTTCAAATTGATCATTCGGGAAGCGAGAGTCTTTTTTGCGAATCTGTTCAATTGTGACTTGCCGAGTAGGATCAACTGAGCCACTTTGTTTTGCCTTCTCTGAAGTTAAAACTTTCATCTTCCCCTTTTCTTCAGGTGCAACAGCATTCACCATGTTGATTGAAAACCCAATCATATTCTGAGGGAAGGGATTGCTATCCAATTTCATTCTGTTGTCAAACTTCAGGTGCCCCTCTTGAATAGCCTTTTGAATCCTCATTCTGAAGATCCTGCATTCATTAATGGAATGAGAATTTCTGTCATGAAATCCACAATACTTCTTGTCTTTCACTCCTTCAGGCCGAAGCATAGAATGCCCCTCTGGTAATTTGATTCGGCCTTCTTTCACAAGGAAATCAAATAATTTGTCCGCCTTAGTCACATCAAAATCATATGTGCCCTTGGTCTGTTTAATCCACTTCTGATTCACTGCAATCGGCTCTTTGCCCCACACTATTTCTGTTGCAGCTACCTCTTCATTGTCCTCATACTCATCTTCTTGATCTGCTCTTTCGAGGAATTGGTTGTAAATATCGGCTACATCATTTTGCTTGGCAAATCTACCATCTTTCTTGAGGCCATATGCTTGGTTACTCATCAATGTCAATTTCTTTGACAACTGACTCAGATCTTCAAACTCCATACCGAACAGCTTTTCACGAATTGCAGGTAGCATCCCAGTCACAGCCATACTAGCCAACTGATCATCTGGAATATTTAGAGAAAAGCACATATTCTTTGTTTCCCTGAATCTTCTGAGGAATTCTGTGGGTGTTTCATTAAATCTTTGCCTCATGCTAGTCAAATCAACCAATTTCTTCTCAGTGCTGCCAGTGTAGTAATGAGCATGGAATTTCTTTTCTAGGTCCTTCCAAGTGCAAATTGACTGAGCAGGTAATGAAGCAAACCATCTAAAAGCTGGACCTGTTAATGACAATGGGAAGTATCTTATTCTGAAAGCCTCATCTGCTGAAGCCTCACCAAGTTGCATCAAATACCGTGCTATATGCTCCACAGTACTAGTGTCATCCTGTCCTGAAAATTTAGTAAATTCTGTAGGCACTTTAACTCTGTTAGGCAATGACACCCTTTGATACCATTCTGGGAAAGGCGATGAGTACATGTATCCCTGATTTTTAGGCTTCAGACCGAACTGATTTTGCAATACATCGGTCATTTTTTGTACCATGATATCAACATTGGTATCTTGATTCTCTGGCCTTCCAGTAGGCATTCCTGCAGCACCATGATATCCAGGATTGGGTAGAGCATCAATAGCATTATAATCCATGAATTCTGAATATCCATTCCCATACATATCCCTTTGCAGCCTGTTTTTCAAAGGAGATATTTTGTAAGCAGAAGCAGGTGGATTCCCTGTAGTACCGAATGCCGCTTCACCAAATGTGCGAGGTTTTGGCACTGCTTGCTGAGGATCTTGCTGAATTGGGCGACTATTCGCATCTTTTGTCCCAGAAGCTCCTGCCTGAGAAACAATCTATGCCTTGGTACTCCCAAAAAGCTGGTTCCATATTTGCCACGCTTATTGAATCATCTGCTTGGACAATCTCCACCTCATCATCTATCCACTGAATGAGCTGTTGATGCATGGTTGATGGGATACAACAATTTGCATGAATCCACCCACTTGGTAAAATAATCTGTTGCTAAAAGTACAAACTTATGCCCCTTGCTCGATGGAGGATTTATTTGGCCAATCAAATCTATTCCCCATCCTCTGAATGGCCATGGCTTGACAATGGGATTCAAAGCCGATGCCGGAACTCTCTGACTGTCCATTCACCTTTCAACGCACTCCTCGACGGCCCTTTTAAACTGCCTTTCCACTCCGTTTCGGCCAACGTTTTCCAGACTGCCCTGTTTTTTAATCTTAGAGTTCAAAGAACACCCTTTCCTCTTCTCATTCATCATCTAATCCAGCCTAGAAAATGTCTTCTGTGAGCAGCAGGCAAAATTCCGAGCCTGGTGCATCTAGCACCTCTAAGAGGAGGTTATCTTCTTCTTTACTCAATTTTATGATAATGCAATCATTCTTATCTGGTTTGCCCTTACACAGGAGAGTCGATCCCTTGAGCTGTGTGTCCGGTATATCCACTCCTATCCAATACCGTTATCCCCTGTCTTGTCTAGTCGTGTACCCTCCTCTGATAGTCTCGAATATCTGTTCACTAGTAATCTTGCAAAAGCTTCCCTGCGGAAATATAAATTACGATACCTCGGAATACTCCCAGGTGAAGTGCTACAGCGGTGATTCTGTGCGCTTGCAGAATATTTACATATTTTACTAAGCCATAAGGAAAACCACTGAAACACTCCTTACCCCAGTACCAGGATTCTCAATTCTGATATTGGATCGTAAGAAGTGCCAACAAGCATTTCTGGCGCCGTTGCCGGGGAAGCATTTGGCTAGATTACTTTTGAATTTTTATCTTGAGCTATCTTAGTTGAGTACCGCTACTCAAGCGGGTTTATCCTTGCTCTGTTCGTTGGTCTTTGTGGAACAGAGCAGTGCATGACTGGTTTCCAACTACCGTCAAACTTCCAAGAAAATCCGGAGTCACTTGTGAGGAAAGTACGACCCCGTGTTGTACCTCCTCAGAAGCAACTCCTTCCGACGAACCCAGTCCTTCCCGTCGTTGACCAGGCTACATCGAGGATGGCAACCAAGACGATCCGTGAGTTCTCCGCTCCATCAAGCGAGAACGTACGTGTCGGACCAGCTCCGCCAGTCGGAGATGGTAACTTCGAGCTGAAGCCAGCCCTCATCAACATGGTACAGGCTAGCCCATTCTGCGGCAAGCCACACGAAGATGCCAATGCTCATCTCCAGCATTTCCTGGAGATTTGCAACACCTTCACCATCCGCGGAGTAAGTATCGATGCCATTCGCCTTCGTTTATTCCCATTCTCATTATTAGGCAAGGCGAAACAATGGTTTTATGCTAACCACGAAGCAATAGATACCTGGGATAAATGCACTAGCGCTTTCTTGCTAAAATTCTTTCCGGTTGGGAAAACCAACGCCCTCCGGAACAAAATAGCTAGTTTCCAGCAGCTAAAAGATGAAACAGTCCCGGAGGCATGGGATCGCCTCCAGGACTATATTTCTGCTTGTCCTCACCATGGTATGCAGAGTTGGTTCATAATCCAAACTTTCTATCACGGGCTGAGAAATTCTGCCCGTGAGTACCTGGATGCTGCTGCTGGAGGCTCGTTCTTCTCTCTTGAGGAGAGTCGTGCGAAGGCCCTCATAGAGAAGATGGTCGAGAACCAAGGTTGGTCCGACGACCGGACTCAACCAAAGACCCGAGGAGTTCACCAAGTTGAAGCTCTGGACATGCTCGCTGCCAAGATGGACCTCCTGATGAAGAAACTGGAGGCCCCTGCTCAAGAAACGGTGCAAGCCATGGACGCTCGCATGACCTGCGAAGTCTGTGGCAACACTGGCCATTCGGGGAATGACTGCCCCGAAACGCGAGAAGATGCCCACTACGTCAACAACTCCAACAACAACGGGTACCGACCGAACAACTACGGCAACCAAGGCTGGAATCCGCGCCCAAACCTCCCTTTTGAGAGGCCTCAACAAGGTAACAATTTCAATTCCAGCAATTTCAATAATCAGCCGTCTCTTAGAGATCTTGTGTTTGGCCAGATGAAAATAACTGAAAACATCAATAAAAAGCTTGCTGCTAATGATAAAACACTGGAAAGCATAGACTCTAGGATGGAATCATTTTCTTCTGCTATGAAAAGTCAACTGAGCTTTAATAAAATGATAGAAACTCAAGTCGCTCAGTTAGCTGCTGCTGTTCCTGTCACTGAATCGGGGAAGATTCCGGGGCAACCCGAACCTTCCATCGAGACAGTGAAAGCCGTCACTACAAGGCATGGTAAGATGCCTCGTAGTGTCTTCCGAACTAACCACGCAGGGAAGGTCGCACGCATCCAAGTGCTGACACCAAGATGGACCTACCTGCCGAGAGCTGCAAAAAGGGCGATCATCAAGACCTCTCCGGATAGGAAGGAAGATCCCGGAGTGCCCATCATTCAGTGCACGATCTGGAATCATCGCATCAATGATGCACTTTGTGATCTGGGGGCAAGCGTCAACATCATGTCTAAGGTATTATTTAAGAAATTACGCTACCCTACTTTGTCACCTACTACTGCCCAGGTACAGCTTGCGGACTCAACCATCCGCTACCCCGAGGGGGTGATCGAGAATGTACCGGTCCGGATCTGGGGACGATATGTCCCTGTGGACTTTGTTGTCCTCGACACGGGGAACGAGCATTCGTTTCCCCTTGTGTTGGGCCGACCATTCTTGAACACCACCCGGGCTAGGATCGATATGGATGCGAGAGAAATCTCGTTCCGTATCGACGGAAGGTTGACTTACTTCAAGTTTCAACCCCGGGAAGAGAAGAAGACAGAGCCACTCACACCGGAGCAGAGGAGCGCCGAGTGTTTCCTTAAGGCTCTCATTAATGGAGAGCTGGAAATACTCGGTGGTGAGCAGCTCAAGTGGAACGAGCCGACAAAACCGACAAGTGCAGAAGAAATGGATTTCCTCGTAAAGAAATACGAGGAAGAACAAGCCCTCTGGAATTCTCCAGAGACGCCGATCCCACCGCCACCAACACCGAAGAAGAAGAACAAGAAAATGTGGCGGAAGAAGGTTGCATCGTCCGAGTCATCCACTCCGGGACCGGACGATGACAAAAGCAACTGAAGACAGGAGAAGTCCCGCTCGCGGACTTAAAAGCTGAGCTCTCGCCGCGAGGAAAACCGGTATGTATCCCATATTTCCCTTCCAATTTTTAAATTTCCAATTGCATTTGCATGTTTCCCTTTTCAAAATACTGAACCACTTGAGTAATTAATTTGAGAGAGAGTAGAAAATTTTGCAAGCTTGGTTAGAAATAATTGGACACATGCTGAAATTTTACCTAGGGTGGATGTAATTGGTAACTTTTATCATTTTCATCCCTTCTAGAACATCTCCAATTATTTACCATCACCACCAACCAGCAACAAACATGTCTACCCCACTAAAAATGGCTGCACACTCACCAATTATCACAAACATGGCAGCATGGGGGTGACTCCACTAAACTCCACTTTGGTCATGTCAATTTTGCATCTCACCTACCACTAACTCCACTCACATGACTTAAAAATTTTGTGGCCACACATTTTGGCATGGAATCAAAGCAAAGGAGGGTGCTGCACCCACATGGGGGTGGGCTGGCCACCAGACCTGGTTCGGGCGAACCAGGCCCTTCGGCCGAACGGCCAAGGGTGCCCCCTCTCGGCCTATAAAAGTTGGGGTGCTTGCTTGCTCTCTCACACGCACTTCCATTCTGAAAATTTTCTGCTAGAGCTCTCTCTCTCCCTCTCAAGTTCTTTGCTCTAGTGCTTGCTCAAGTTCTCCCCAAGTTCTTGCTCAAGTTTTGGTTCACTTGCATCACTAGAAAATCCCAAAAATATTTTGCTCTTGTTGTGATCTTTGTGCTGAAATTCTGGACGATTTTGTGGTGGTCACCGACACCCACAAGAACGACTAACCTTTTGTGGTGGTTTTCATCCCCGCAAGAACGACTAACTATCTTGAACGACTGACTTGATTTTCTTGTGCTAACCATATATATTCAGTCCTTCGGGTAGTTGTTGTTGCACTAACCTTTTGCAGGAATCATGTCGAAGTTCTTCACGTCGCTCCGTCGTTCCGCCCAGCTAGGCCGACGATCGGACGATGCTGGGAGTTCCCCAGCTCCGTCTCGAGGCTCGAGCCGGATGGACACGGACGAGCACGGAGCAGCCGGCTCGGGATGGGGCCATGCCACACCCCCGCCAGGCAACTCCTGAGCGAGAGTGACATCAACCTTAGAACAGAAAGGGAGCGGAACACCTTCAACGAGCTTCGGCTGAAGGAGTTCGAGCACACCCATGTGTTTGAGCAAGATTGCTCAGGGACACGGGGATGGACGTAGAGTTACAGAAATCTTCCAGGCCATTGGCTGGGAGAATTTCTGGCACATCAACGAAGAAGGTTCGTACCTGCTCACCCTTGAATTCCTCTCGACTTTGGTTTCTGAAACTGGGGGGATTCGTTTCGATTCTTCAACCAAGAGTTCTTCTGCTCTTGGAGGATTTTAGTTCGGGTTCGGATTTCAAGCGTTGTTCCTTAGACCCGAACAAAGCGCTTAAAAGATTTGACCGGGTGGCATTTTGGAAAAAGATTCGGGGATACCAACTGTCATGCGCCACGCACGAACAGCATACATAACCCCACTTTGCGTTTCATGCATCGTTGGGTGTCTATGACGGTATTCCCCCGGGCAGATTTGCGCCCTGTCAACACCATCGAGTTGCGGGTTCTTTTTGTCATGGTTCCTCTCGAAGATTTTCGACGACACGACTAAAGGACTCGAAAAGGTGGCGCGAGGCCGGTTTGTTGTAAGATTGTTCGATTCGATGCCTATTACAATTGTCATGGGTTTATATTTATACCCAGACTTTAGCACGATTCCTAATCGACTACGATTAAAAAACGTTTATTTCCAAAGAAATACGTCGAAGTGCCGTATTCGTCTCGCACTCTTTATCAATCGGCTCTTTCCTTGTATTCAATCCACGTCATCACGCGTTCCCGAATGCTTTCCATAGAGCAGCTCCTGGCCGAATCGGCCCCAGACTCCCGCCCGCAGAATGGGCCGGTGAGGGGGCCGGTGAGCTCGAATTAAAGGCGGCCGGCGGGGTTGGCGGCGCTGGGAGCGAGGACGGCACTGTGAGGGAGCAGTGCGTGCGTGTACGGTGGCCGGTGGTGCTTGGCGTGGCGCGTCATCTCGTCGGGCGGCGTGGTGACGGAACTCCTGCGGGGCCGGCGGTGGCGTGGTCGGCGCGGCGTCAGCGGCTCAGCAGTGTGGTCAGGGGCGGAGGCGGTCGGCACGGTGGTGACTGAGTGGGCGGCGCGTGCTGCAGTTGGGCCTTGGCGTGCGGCAGAGCGGCTGCAGCGGCGTGGCGGCGACGCTATTTGCAAATATGGGAAGACTCAGGGGGTTTTGGGGGGGTGGACAGAGAGAGAGGGAATAGGGTGGTTTGGACGGCGGGTTTGAAAAGAAAGAAACCCAGGGGGTTATGCATAAGATGGTCGTCTTCCCCGTTTAAACGGAGCAGGGCAGGGCGGCGGCGGTCGGCGGCGGCGGCGGCGCTGGCGCTAGGGGCGATGGCGGTGGACTAGATCCCGTGGAACAGAGAGAGGAGGTCACGGCGATCTCACCGAGGTGCTTACCGCGTGTGGTGGTGGCTCGTGGCGGCGGTATGGCGGAAAGGGGCGAAACCGTGGCGGCGGCGAGCTGGGCGGCGGTGCTACGGTGGCGGAAGGGAGAAATTGGTGGGAGGGTGAGCTGCACGGAGTGGAGGCGAAGCTGCTGGTGCGCTCAGCTCGGGCGGAGGTGGAGCAGGGTGGCCTGCCCACGAGAGTTCGAGGGCGGCGGCGGCAATGGCGGTGGGGGCGGCGGTGCTGCGGCAGCGGAGGAGGCATCTGCGCCACCGAGCCGCACGACCCCGGTGCACGCCAACGCCGCCGCGCCGCCCACGCCATCGCCGGCCCCGCCGCTGCACCGACCACACGAAACAGCCCCCGCGCCGCCTCACCCCTGCTGTGCCGCCCTTGCCAAGCTCTGCGCCGGCCACTGTCGCTGCGCAGCCCACCGCGCCGTCCACGCACCGCCCAGCCCGCACGGACGCGTCGCCCCACGAGCCGCCGCTGAGCCCCGCCGACCACTCCTCACTCGTCACAGCGCCGCAGCGCCGACCACGGCCCGTCGCCGCCACGCCGCTGCAGCCGTCTGCCGCACGCCAAGGCCCAACTGCAGCACGCGCCGCCCACTCAGTCACCACCGTGCCGACCGCCTCCGCCCCTGACCACACTGCTGAGCCGCTGATGCCGCGCCGACCACGCCACCCCGGCCCGCCGGAGTCCCGTCACCACGCCGCCCGACGAGGCGACGCGCCACGCCAAGCACAACAGCGCCCACCGTACACGCACGCACTGCTCCCTCCACAGTGCCTCCTCGCTCCCAGCGCCGCCAACCCCGCCGGCCGCCTTTAATTCGAGCTCATCGGCCCCCTCACCAGCCGCGAAGACCACCGAGCAGCCCTCTCGTCGACCGCCCCTTGCTACTCCCCTTCGCCTAAAATAGACCCCCCAGAGCTTCTCCTCCACCACCCCCTCACTCGCCAGACACCGCATTGCGGCGTGCACGGCGCGGGCAGAGCAGCAGCGCACAGCGCCAGGGAAAACAGGGAGGGAAAAGGAAGAGAGGGGAGCGGGGAAAAAAAAGAAAAAAAAGAAAAGGGGAAAAGAGAGGGGAGAGACGGCGGGATTCGCGGCGGGTAGACGACAGGCGGTCGGCGGCGGTCGGCCAACGAGGGTCGGGCCCGGCGGTCGACCCGAGAGCGGGCGACGCGGGAAAAGACGGGAAAGCAGGGAGGTGTGACAACGAGGCGGGGGACAAGAGGGGTCGGGTTTGGCGGAAGGCACTGGAGTGATTGGCAAGGCGGGACGGAAAAAGAGGGACGGTGGTGGGGGACGTTTTATCGGTGATCGACACGTTGGTGGAGGGAGACAGTGTGGGGTCGGAAAGAGGAAGGGAAAAGACTGGGGTCTGGGATAGGGTTAGGTCGGGATGGCGGAAACAGGGAGGTGGGGATAAGGTTTGGCGGTTCTAGCCGGAAACAAGGACTGGGTTTTGGTTCTCTGGGAGCTCGGTGATAAAAAGAAAATTTTTAGCGGTTGATTTCTGTGATGATTTACTTAGAGAAAACACGGGCGTTACACTAGGCTAGCTATGAGCTTCATGTAAATCCGAGTGGGTGGATGTTGGGAGGTTGCTAGCCTTGTATAGAATCTGTCCTATGTGATTATGGAAGATTTCTAGTGCTAGTTGAATCTCTTGTTGTTTTCCCGTGGTGATTTTCGGAGCTCTTTTTGGGGGATTTTCGTGGTCGCCTCGATTCTTCGTTTCTAGACCATTTGGCTTCGGATTTGTTTGAGGGGATGATAGGTGAGTGCCTTGCGCCTCTTTGTGGATGATCTTAGCCCCTCAAACGCCGGGAATCGGTCAGGAATCGGCCTCGATTTGGTGATTTTCGGATGAACTCGAGCAAGAGTGTGTTCTTGTCGTAGATCTTCGATTCCTCATAATTTAGTGCGAACTTTGGGAAGATTTTCGAGCCATGACTAGTTCATGATGTATCTAACCTTCCCCCAAAGTTTCGTTTGAATCCGTGGGACGAATCGAGAGATCGATTGGAGATAAGGTCGAGCTCTTTCCGCGAGCTGTTCTGGAAAAGTGTGGAGTTTCCGGACTTTTGTGTGGAGTCTCCGGACGTGTGGAGTTTCCGGACTTTTGTGTGGAGTTTCCGGACGTGTGGAGTTTCCGGACTTTTGTGTGGAGTTTCCGGACGTGTGGAGTTTCCGGACTTTTGTGTGGAGTTTCCGGACGTGTGGAGTTTCCGGACTTTTGTGTGGAGTTTCCGGACGTGTGGAGTTTCCGGACTTTTGTGCGGAGTCTCCGGACGTGTGGAGTTTCCAGACTTTTGTGCGGAGTCTCCGGATGTGTGGAGTTTCCGGACTTATGTGCGGAGTCTCCGGACTTTGTTGCTGAGTTGAGCTAAGTTTCAAGTTTCCGCTGTGTGTTGCTAGTTGTGATCGTTGTGACTTGCTCCTAGGATCAGAAGCACTTCAGTGGCTTCGTGGTTTTGGTAAGGAAGGGTTTTGGACTCAATCGGATGTGGTTTTGGGACATAGGCTGAGTTTCGCTCTTTGGAGAGAAATTTTAATCGGCTCCCATTCACTCCCCCCCTCTCTGGTCGCCAGTATCGATCCTTCAATTGGTATCAGAGCAGGTTACGGATCTTCGTGATTCTAACCAGTCTTAAGATCCAAAGAAGATGGCGTACGCCGGAAAGGGTTCGGGTCCTCCTCTCTTCGATGGGAAGAACTATAGGATGTGGTCGGTTCGCATGGGAGCTTTTCTCCGTAGTAAGGGACAGTTGATATGGGATATCACTCTTGATACTACCTATGTCATTCCCGCTACGAGGGTATCCCAGGAGGCTAAGGACAAGTTTGAGGCAAATGCAAAAGCCGTTGATGGTGCAAGAAAAGCAAGACGAGGTTGAAGACTGGGAGCCGGTGCAAGGTAGCGGCTGACGACCGAAGCTTGCACGCGGGGTTTGATGGTTGGGCCACAAAACCATCGGAGGAGGGTTTTTCGGTTTGGGCCTCAAAACCGAGCCCGAAGGCCTAACGTGACGGAGACGGTGATCCGAACGCGTTCGGAAAGCTTCGAAGCGGTGGACACGCGGCGGGATCCGGGAGCTTGCGTCGGA
>OAMR01000303.1:1025540-1037701 GCA_900205405.1 Echinochloa crus-galli
GAGACACTCACAGTCGATGTGTTGTTCTCTAAGCTTAAGTCCTCAGAGGTCGATAGGATTGCTAGAGCCGAGCTTGAGAACCCGACTGATCGCCATAGTCTGGCTCTTATGAGTGGCTCTAGTTCTAGGTCTGGTGCTAACACTTCACGCCAATTTGCTTTGTCTTTGCTTGTGTCCTTGCCAGATGAAGAATTCGAGGTGCTGAGCGAGGAGGATCTCGCGTGTTGACGTAAAATCTGCAGTTCACGCCAAGCACACAGCAAGCCGAATTAGCTAGCTTCACACGTGAACGTTTGAATCCAGAGCGTGCCAGTCAATTTTCCCTGAAACTGACAAAGGAAGAAAATATTTAGAATAAAACCTGGAACGTGCCGGATGATACCAGACAGTTCCACATCTACGGCTTTACAAAGCCAATTTGATCGACATATAGCTATGAACAAGCTATCTGTCGCAATTGATAATTCATTACATAATCGGCAAACAGCATGCAAAGAGTGCACTGCCGACCGCATGACGTCACCATGATGAAAGATCGGTTTTAATTAAATGATCGCTGCAGTACTTAATCACAACCGATTAACAAGAATGAGGTATAATAAATGTGAAAAGCACGATCGTGAATCTCTAGTAAACAAGAATGCATAGGTTTAAAAGCACTAGTCTACCGCATGTCTAGGTACTTTCGAACCCGTCAAGGTATAAAAAACAAACAAGTTAATCCACCGCATGATACAACTTGTTTAAAATCACACCACCAACCAAGAATAGATCAATCTACCGCATGATATACTCTAAACATGGAAGGCTAAAAGCATTCATTATTTAAAACAAAGTCACGAACATGTTTCACTCATGAAGGGATTACCGAATACGGCTAAATAGCCGAATCGGGTTCCATGAAGAAGGAACAATTTGTCAACGATGATAGATCTATCAGATCGAATTTCGAGCTCTAATCCACCGGATGATTAGTTCTAAAACGACCCAAAAACCTGCATCTACCGCATGATACCCGGCTCTGTCAAGATCCATACAAAATCAACAAGTTGAACCCGCGACACGTGGCAATCTAGATTGATTCGAATTCGGCTATGTAGAGGAACGTGATCATCGTGCAATGGATTAAAACCGAACCTTAATCAATCTAGATTGGGCAAAAGAGTGTTAATATGAATTAAACATAAAGTAAAACCCAAATAAACACAAGGTAACTTAATGAATCTATTAGACTTTGCCAAAATCTAATAGAGCCGGTAACTTGCCTCAAGCTAAACCTTAGCCTACCGCATGACTCATGATCTAGCAAGAAAGCCTTCTTGAATCAAGCCTAAATCCACCGCATGATACTAAGCATGATACAAGGTTGTCGATACTTACGGAGGTCGACGGATCGATGATTCCTCTCGAAGAATTCGACGACACGACTAAAGACTCGAAAAGTTGGCGCAAGGCCGGTTTGTTGCTGTATTGTTCGATCCCTATTACAATCACCATGGGTTTATATTTATACCCTGGTTTTGACACAATTCCTAGTCAACTACGATTACAAAACGTTTTTTTCCAAAGAAATACGTCGAAGCGCCGTATTCATCTCATATTCTTCATCAAATCGGCTTATTCCTTATATTCGATCTACGTCATCACGCTTTCCCGAATACCTCTGTTTCCAACTGTGGAACAGCTCTTTTGCCGAACGATGGCGGATTCCCGACCGCAGAGCATCTTTTGCCGAATGCTTCGAAGAAGACCTTCCTGCCGAATGGAATCTTTCTACCAAATCTGGCCCACTTGTCAGCCTCTTTCAGGTGCCAATTTTTGGTGTTAACACATGCCCCTTCAATTTCGGGATAAAAGATACTTTTATTTCGGAATTGACCATAAATACTCAGCGTTTCTAGGTCATCTTAGCTCAATCCTCGATTTTTTCTCTCTTAACTTTTCCGAAGCTTTGTCCAGATCCAAACCCTAGTTCATCGACCTCCACAAGCGTCAATCCTCAAATGGCGGACCAAGATCAAGCCCTCCGAGTAAACTTCACTCCCCTTAAACTCATTCGGCATTGCTTTACTTCCGCTTTTTTCTTTTTCTTTTGAATCTCCCTTTAAATTTTCTTCTCGCCTCTTTCGGTTCTTGACAGGCTCTAGCGGCCGAACTTTTGATTCCCACCGAGGAGAAAACACCCACTTATTTTCTCGGGCCCGTAGGAGATTCAGACCCTTCTGAGCTGATTGCTGCCGAATCTTAGAGGATTCCCTTCAAAACTTCACTGGCAAAGCCTCATGAATGGCAAGATGCCTTCAAGAACTGGCCTTAGCCTCTGCCCCCAATCGCCAGTTGGAGGAACTGGTACAAGAGAATTTTTGATGACAAAAGCCCTCAAACCAAGAACTGGGACAATCTCTGCATCTTGGCCCTGTATCCTGCCAGCCGAATTTCTTGGAGGTAGGCTGGTTCAGAGTACTTTTGAGTACTACCAGCCGAACATGATGGCTAGGCAGCTAGGCTGTGGCCAAGTGCCACCAAGATTGTTTTCCTTGGCCGATGTCTACATGATGACCGGCCTGAATATCACAGAGCCTGTGCGCCCATACAAGTACAAGGGCTCCTCCAAGCAAACAGGAGTAAAGACAGGAGTTGGATATAAGAAATATATCCAAAATTATATGTCTGATGGTCCCTTATCTGATGTTGAATACAGGGCCTTCCTGAATATGTGGTTGTGCAGATTCATTTTTTGCGGTAAAGCCAATGAGCCAACTCTGAATCATATTGTGATGGCTGAAAATCTGGCTGCTGGCACACTCATCCCTCTTGGGAAGTACCTGCTGGGAAGTGTCTATCATATGCTTCACCAAACCATTCGCCTGATGCATACCAGCAAGAAAATTCCTTGTGTTAATGGTCCTTGGTGGTTCATCCAGATGTGGTTGCAGTTGTATATGCACCAGATTGTTGCTATTGACATCAACAGTCAGCACTTTCCTTCAATCAACTACAAGGAAGGGGAAACCCAAAGCACCAAAGGCTGTCAGACTTATGGAGAAGCTGCTTCTACTGTATCTGTAGACAAAAGCATTGGTGAACTTTTCGAGCTTTTCTCCAAAGGCTTTGCTGATCCTCTCTGGTTTCCTTATCTTGACAATGACAATCTCACCCTTCCTTGTGAGTTTAGCTTTGAAACTGGATGTGTAGATGCACAAGCCACAGCCATCTTCAACTCATTCATTCGGCCCTGTACCCTGCCAGCCGAATTTTGTGGAGGGAGGCTGGTTCAGAGTACTTTTGAGTACTACCAGCCGAATATGATGGCTAGGCAGCTAGGCTGTGGCCAAGTGCCACCAAGATTGTTTCTCCATGAATTCCTCAAGCCCAGGGAGATTGTTACAGACTCCACTGAGACAAGAAGGATTTTTGACTACAGATGCTGCACATCTATCTTTATAGATAGATGCTGCACATCTATCTATAAACCTAAGCCTTTTGTGCCAATAACATCTGTTCATCCTTCTTTCACCATCTGGTGGCAAGAGTTTCATGATCATATCTTCAACGTGCCAATTCATCCCTTCTGTCTTGAATTGATGCCTGACTATCGACCAATTTCAGAGGTAACATGCTCACTCCTCATCTTGTTTTAATAATATTTCTTCCTATCAAGAATTTCTTTTCAGGAAAAACCTGCTTCATCATCTGGCTACTCATTTGCTCTGGATGATTTAATTGCTGAACAAGGAGAAGAAACATCTTCTAGTCAAGCTCTGTAAGAAGAAAACCAAGCAAAATTGAAAGAAATCCTTTCCTTGCTGCAGAAGGGCATTCAAGATTAAGTCAAAGATGCTGATCTTCTAAGAGACTTGCTTGAATCATTTGACCAAGATCTTCCTGCTAATATCAAGATTTCTTTAGATCCAGTTTCTAAATTGGACGATCATTATGCTGCAGTGAAACAAGCTCTGAAGAATCAATCTGCTCAACCAGCCTTGGAGCAAAGGAGGGCCATAGCCAAAAAATCTGTGAAAGATTTGCACTCTAGAACTCAGAGCAACAAAGAACTGTTAGCTAGCCTACAGTCTGCACTTGAGTCGAAAGAGACCAGGAAAGCTGAATTAGAGGCTGAATTGAAAAACTTATCGGCTGAAATTGAAGCTGATAAAAAGAAGATAGCCGAAATTCCTGGTCTGACAGAGGAGCTGCGCAAGGAGGCTTCAGCAGCTCTGAATGAAGAGAAGAAGCTCAAAGCCAAACTTTCTGCTCTGGCCAAAACCCAAGAAGCTGACAAGCAGTTACTGGAGAATATCAGCAACATGCATCAGCAATATGATTTTAAATGCCAAAAATGTAATCTCAAAGTACTTGGGTGTGTGATTTGTATCAAATAGTTTAATAGCCGAATGCTTGATCATTTCTGCATTTTCCATCATCTTTACTTCTGCTTTGTCTCATTGTGAATGACTCATTCGGCAAACGCTGGCTTCTATAGTGTCAGTCCCGAAAAGCTCAGTAGAGCCGAATTTGATCAACTGAATGTGACATCAGCATGAATCCCAAGCAACACCGAAACCGTTCAGTTTTGAGCACCCTTTCCACCTTCCGAACTTTTGGGATACGCGCCACGATCTCTCGGCCACGATCTCTTCGTTATTTCTATAAATAAAGGCCTCGAGTACCCATAATCTTTCACCAAGCTTTCTGCCTCCTAGGTTTCTGCAATCTCGAGCTCCTCTTCTCCCAAGCAAGACAACCTCAAGAAAACCCCAATGGCTGACAACAGACGGCGATCGGCCGCCGACGAGCCCGAAGGAAGCCGCGCCGGCGCTCGTCGCAGGTGATGACTGTCTGCCTCTTCTCATTCTTTCTTCAAGATCTCGCCCTTTTCTTCAAACCCTTGTTTTTTCAGGCTAATCCAGTGGAACCCTGTCACTGCTCCGGCTGCGGCTCCGGCTGCGGCTCCAGCTGCGGTTCCTGCTGCGGCTCCGGCTGCGGCGGCTAATTCCTCAAGTTCATCCAACCGGTCCTTCAGGTCCAACTGGGATTTACGCTATTCAGATAGCGATGCCTGCCGGTTCATGAGGGAGCGTGACGAGACTCGTCACGAACTGGAGGTCATCTCCAAGCAGGCTGGGATTGCAGACCTCGAGTGCCAAGACCAGCGCAAGCAACTGCCCGAGACCATCGACGGTGAGTCTTGCAACCTTTTCAATTTCAATCTGTTCTTCAAATGACATTAATCTGTCCTCACTTGTAATTTTGCAGATCGCGATGCCGAGCTCAATCAGCTGAAGGCGCTGGTGGAGGAGCTGGCGAACAAGGTGAATGCCCAAGGAGACACACCAGAGGCTCGCCTTGGCGCGGTGGCAGGCCGCGTCGACGAGGTGGCCCTCCATGGCGTTCGCCTGGGTGCCGCCGTGGGCTTGGTTGCCATGTCGACATGCACCGGCACTAACTATTCCAAGATGCCGGTCGGTTTCGCCAACGGGAATCCAGAGGATATCGACGACATCGAAGCCTCCATTGATCGTCTTGATGGCCATGGTGCTGCCATTGCCGATTCCATCCATCCCCAGTCTGTCTTGAACAGGCTTTTCCAGTAGTTTGTACTAGGGATTATTGAATTTCGGCAATAAAGCTTATCTTTTGTGATCTTGCATGAACTCCTGATGTAATATATTTTGTGCTAAGGGCAATACATTCAGTACTGGCCATTTTTCTTTTCCTCCAATGTCTCTGTCAATTTCCTTCTAAAGACGATTTCTTCCCGAATATCGACTGTTCGGCAATTTAATATATCAATCACCGATCGATTTCAATACTGGGATAATACCTCTTCAAATATCTTCCATTTATAGCAGAAGCAAATTCTTCTCCCAATAATGTCTTCAAAATATATGCATTTCCAGGCACACATCTAACCACTCTGAGGATGCTGATCTTCTGAGGGATATCCTCGAACCCAAGGCAGCTTTAAACCTTCGTTCCAACAGTGTCTGAAGAATGCACACCCCCAATGCACACGTTCCTGTTCCCGGATATATTCTTCTTGTTCTTCCTCAAACCTTTCTTCTTCGCGCCTTCTTTTTTCCTCCTCGTATTTACGCCTTTGAAAACGCTCTTTTTCTTGCTGACGCTGCCATTTGTTGAGGAGAATACGTGTAGTAACTCTAGGTTTAAAGGATTCTCCCACTTCAAATCGGCTATTCGGGAACCGAAGATTTTTCCAGCGAATTTGTTCCATATCATCAATATATATTTCCACAATCTTGCCGATCAACTCATGAAAAATATAATTCATAGCCCTTTGATAAGTTGCACCGGCATTTTTTAATCCAAAGGTCATGACAACCCACTCAAACAACCCTATGTGTCCAGGACATCTGAAAGCTGTCTTTACTATATCTTTTACCTTCTTGTTGTAATATTTGGCAACTCGCATCTTATTTTTCTCAATATTTTCCAATGCTTTGAGACGAATCATATGCAAATCCTCTAATTCGTCCATCATTAAATCATTGTAATCTTTACAACTTAAATCCTTCTGCAATTTTATCCTCCTTGAATCTGATTGCACTTCCCACGGCAAAACAGCATGATGTCCATATACCAACTCATAAGGGGACGTTTTTGTAGACCCATGAGGAGCCATTCGGTAAGCCCATAAAGCCTTATTGAGTACCGAATGCCACTTCCTTGGCTTCTGATCAATCTTCTTTTGTATAATTTTAATCATAATTTTGTTAGAAGTCTCTGCCTGTCCATTAGCTTGAGCATAATAAGGAGAAGAATTCAACAATTTGATCCCCATACTTTCAGCAAAATCTCTGAATTCTGAAGATGTAAACTGAGTCCCTTGATCTGTGGTAATTGTCTGAGGAATTCCAAATCTGTAAATTATGTGCTCTTTGACAAATTCAATCATATTTTCTGATGCCACCTTTCTCAATGGAATTGCCTCAACCCACTTAGTGAAATAATCTGTTGCTAAAAGTACAAACTTATGCCCCTTGCTTGATGGAGGATTTATTTGGCCGATCAAATCTATTCCCCATCCTCTGAATGGCCATGGCTTGATAATAGGGTTCAGAGCCGATGTTGGAACTCTCTGAATGTTTCCAAATTTCTGACAGTCTTGACATCCCTTGTAATATTCAAAGCAATCTTCCAACATTGTCGGCCAATAATAACCAGTTCTTCTAATAACCCATTTCATTCGGTAAGCCGACTGATGTGCTCCACACAATCCATCATGCACTTCACTTATTAACCTTTTTGCTTCTTCTTGATTTAAGCAACGTAACAATACCCCATCCAAGGACTTATAATATAAATCTTTATCAAGAAGAACAAACTTTATAGCTTTATACCTGAGCTTTCTGAAATTATCACTATTAGCCTACCTGTCCATTTCAACTATTACTTCATATATATGTTAGATTTTACCAATTATATTTATTTTATATATCAATACCATTATTCAATTTTCCCCCAAGATGCTTGAGTATTTTATGTGGCAACAGATATTTGTTGCAACTTGATGAGCTGCAAACAAAGGAAGATTGTGATTGATTCTTTGGGCTGTATTCTTGTTACATCTAAATGATTTTAAGTAGAGATGATGCTATCTGTAATTAGCCCCATCAATTATGATTTCCCTGATAATGTCTAGATTGTTTCGAATATTCCATTGTCGATTTGCAATTTGTCTACAATTACGATATGAGTAATGAAACCAATGAGTTCAATTTTTCGAAAGTTTTATAAAGTTGCATGACTCTAATATATGCGTAAATAAACATATCGAGCACCGCTAGCTTCTCACCAAATCTTTCGTCTTCCTCGAGCTCTTCTTTTCCCCAAGCACAGTATACTCAAGAAAACCCCAATGGCCAACGGAAGGCGACCGGCCGCTGATGAGCCCGAAGGAAGCCGCGTCGGCGCTCGCCACAGGTGATGACTGTTTGCCTCTTCTTACTCTTTTCAAGATTTCGCCCTCCTTCTGACAAATCTCTTTGTTTTTTCAGGCTGATCCAATGGAACCCCGTCGCTGCACCGGCTGCGGCTCCAGCCGCGGTTCCAGCTGCGGCTCCTGCTGCGGCTCCTGCTGCGGTGAGCGAGTCTTCGAGTTCGTCCAATCGAACCCTCGAATCAGACGATCTTCGCTACTCAGATAGCGACGCCCGCCGGTTCAGGAGGGAACGCGACGAGACGCGCCATGAGCTGGAGATCGTCTCCAAGCAAGCTGGGATTGCGGACCTCGAGTGGCAGGACCAGCACAAACAGTTGCTCGAAACCATTGACGGTGAGTCCTGCAATCTGCTCAATTTCAATCTGTCTTTAAATGATATTAATCTGTTGCTTCTTTGTAACCTCGCAGATCGTGACGCCGAGCTCAATCGGCTGAAGGCGCTGGTGGAGGAGCTGGCGAACAAGGTGAACGCCCAAGGGGACACACCAGAGGCTGTTTAGATCTCTAAAATCTATGCAAACCCTCATTTTTCCATTTTTCTTATAGACAGGAACAATATTAGAGATCCAATCCGCATATTTGCATGGCCGAATGAAATTTGCGTCTAGTAACCTTTCAATCTCTTTTTTCACATCGGCCAACACTTCTTCCTTGTAGATTTTTCGGGGTGGCTGTTTGTAAGGTTTATGACCAGGCTTGATCGGCAACCGATGCTTAACAATAGAACGGTCCAAACCAGGCATCTCCGAATAATCCCAAGCAAAGCAGTCTTTGTATTCTCTTAATAATTTAATCAACTCTTCTCTGAAAACTGAATCTAAGTTTGCACTGATGAATGTCGGCCTTGGTTTGTCACCATCTCCAATGTCTACTTCTTCCAATTTATGAGCTGATATAAATCCACGTCCTAACTTACCATCAGTTCCATCAATCGGATTCTCCATCAAAAATTACTATGAGAGCCGACTGCTTTGATTGGCTATTGATCACTGCTGATCGGTTCAACAGAACCTTCTCCCCAATCCTTGCCTGAGAAGCAATCTATGCCCTGATATTCCTAGAAAGCTGGTTCTACATTTGCCACGCTTATCGAATCATCTGCTGGAACAATTTCCACCTCGTCATCTATCCATTGAATAAGCTGTTGATGCATAGTGGATGGAATACAGCAATTTGCATGGATCCAATCCCTTCCAAGCAGCAAACTATATGCCCCTTTGCCCTCAATAACAAAGAAGGTTGTAAGCAAAACTTTGAACCCAATCATTAAGTCCACGTGTACACATCCTTTGGTGTCTGAAGGATTTCCAGCAAAATCGTAAAGAACTATGCTTGTTTGTGACAAATCTCCAGGGCCCATGCCAAGCTTTCTGAATGTAGTGTATGGCATCACATTAACAGCAGCTCCACCATCAACAAACATCTTAGTTAATGGCTTTCCATTGACAAATCCTCTCAAGTACAGTGGTTTCATGTTTTCAGGTGTCGATTCTTGACTGGCTTGTTCTTCCTGCACAACTTGATTAGC
Organism: Echinochloa crus-galli; assembly: GCA_900205405.1. NCBI lineage: Eukaryota > Viridiplantae > Streptophyta > Magnoliopsida > Poales > Poaceae > Echinochloa > Echinochloa crus-galli. The sequence goes on from OAMR01000303.1 coordinate 1,035,032, forward strand.
TGGAGCCATGAACTCATTCGGTAAGAAACATACCATATATGTAGGAGCCGAATGATTAATTTCATCAGGTTTGTCTTTTGGGAGCCATATTGATTCCATCCTTGTCCCTGCCTGCTTCAATTCTTGATTTCTTAGGCGCTGTACTCTTCTCTTTTGGCTCTTCTTTAAACCAGGCGGGCACCACTGTCCTTCTTGCCATGCATAACCATGTTCATCTTCATATTCTTCACGATCAATCCACCTGCGATCAGCATACCTCTTCCTCGGCTGATCATCATTCTCATATGTCTCAAAACGCCGATTATCACTAGGATGTATCCTGCCAATTCTTTCATGGACAGATCGGTGATTGACAGTATCTTGCCTGTATTCATCATGTCTATTATTGCATTCAGGACAATTACTCCATGTAGGAAGCTTTAAACCCTCGTTCCACAATGTCTGAAAAATGCACACCCCCAATGTGCACGTTCTTGTTCCCGAGCATATTCCTCTTGTTCTTTCCTATACCTTTCTTCCTCGTATCTCCTTCTCTCTTCTTCATGTTTATGCCTTTGGTAACGTTCTTTTTCTTGCTGACGTTGCCATTTATTAAGGAGGATACGTGTAGTGACTCTAGGTTTGGAAGACTTTCCAATTTCGAATTGATCATTCGGGAAACGAGAATCTTTTTTGTGAATCTGTTCAATTGTAACTTGCCGAGCAGGGTCAACTGAGCCACTTTGTCTTGCCCTTTTTGAAGTCAAAACTTTCATTTTTCCTTTTCCTTCAGGTGCAATAGCATTTACCATGTTAACTGAAAACCCAATCATATTCTGAGGGAATGGATTGCTATCCAATTTCATCTTATTGTCAAATTTTAGATACCCCTCTTGGATGGCTTTCTAAATCCTCACTCTGAAGACCCTGGATTCATTAATGGAATGAGAATTTCTATCATGAAATCCACAATATTTCTTGTCTTTCACTCCTTCAGGCCGAAGCATAGAATGCCCCTCTGGTAATTTGATTCGGCCTTCTTTTACCAGGAACTCAAACAATTTGTCTGCTTTAGTCACATCAAAATCATATGTGCCCTTAGTCTGTTTAATCCATTTCTGATTCACTGTAATTGGCTCTTTGCCCCATACTATCTCTGCTGCAGCTATCTCTTCATTGTCATCAAATTCATCTCCTTGATCTGCTCTTTCGAGGAATTGATTGTAAATATCAGCTACATCATTGTGTTTGGCAAATTTAGCATCTTTCTTGAGACCGTATGCTTGGTTACTCATTAATGACAATCTGACAGACAACTGGCCCAGATCATCAAATTCCATGCCAAATAACTTTTCACGAATTGCAGGCAACATTCCAGCTACAGCCATACCAGCCAGCTGATCATCAGGAATATTTAGAGAGAAGCACATACTCTTTGTTTCCCTGAACCTCCTAAGGAATTCTGTAGGTGTCTCATTATGTCTCTGCCTTAAGCTAGTTAAGTCAACCAACTTTTTCTCAGTGTTGCCAGTATAGTAATGAGCATGAAACTTCTGCTCTAGATCCTTCCAAGTGCAAATTGATTGAGCAGGCAAAGAAGCAAACCATGTAAATGCTGGTCCTGTCAATGACAAAGGAAAATATCTGATACTAAAAGCTTCATCCGCTGAGGCCTCTCCAAGCTGCATCAAATACCTAGCTATGTGTTCCACAGTACTAGTATCATCTTGCCCTGAGAATTTAGTGAATTCTGTAGGAACCTTGACTCTGTTAGGCAATGACACTCTTTGGTACCATTCAGTCCACGTGTACACATCCTTTGGTGTCTGAAGGATTTCCAGCAAAATCGCTTCAAACCGAATTGATTTTGCAACACATCGGTCATTTTTTGCACCATGAGGTCAACATTAGTGTCTTCATTTCCTGTTCTTCCAGCAATTATCCCTGCATTATTAACATATCCAGGATTCGGGAGAGCATCAATAGCATTAAATCCATGAATTCTGTATATCCATTCCCATACATATCCCTCTGCAACCTATTATTCAAAGGAGATATCTTATAAGCACATGCAGGTGGATTTGCTGTGGTGCCGAATGCCATATCACCGTATGTGCGAGTTTTTTGCATTGCAGGCTGAGGATTCTGCTGAATTGATAGACCATTCGGATCCTTGGTACCAGAAGCTCCAGTTTCTTCAACAGTTCCTTTACCATGAGCTCTTTGACCTGCTGTTTGAACATTGAAGTATGTTGGGCCACCAAGTTGCCCATATGCTTGCTCGAAAGGCTTATCCACTTGCTGACAAAAAATGCCAATCATTATGTGTCGAAAGCTGTTCAAGAATGCAGCATTATGATTGGTCATTGTGTCCCCCAGAGCTTTGTATAACAGGCTAGAGAACTTCTCCCTTTCTTCATCTTCATTAAGATCAGATTGTCCAGGAAGTAGAACTCTTGGCAGATCTGACTTGAGAAACGGTGCACCACTTCTGTTTTTAGCAAAAGACAGCAGACATTTCTTGATGAACTGTTCTGCAGCAGTCTTCACCATTTGTTGATGTTCCTCAGACAATTCTTCAAGAGTGATGTCCAAAATGTCTCTTAACTCAGGCATCTTCAAAGCTTGTGTGTCCCACCAGGTGTGCCAAAAAGTGAGATGTGTATAAGAGACAGCAGTCACAGCAGCAGG
>OAMR01000303.1:1043266-1079799 GCA_900205405.1 Echinochloa crus-galli
TCTATGCAAACCCTCATTTTTTCATTTTTCTTATAGACAGGAACAATATTAGAGATCCAATCCGCATATTTGCATGGCCGAATGAAATTTGCGTCTAGTAACCTTTCAATAATCATTATAGTCTTTAGAACTTAAATCCTTCTGCAATTTTATCCTTCTTGAATCTGATTGCACTTCCCATGGCAAAACAGCATGATGACCATATACCCATTCATAAGGAGACGTTTTTGTAGACCCATGAGGGGCCATTCGGTAAGCCCACAATGCTTCATTGAGTACCGAATGCCACCTTCTTGGCTTTTGATCACTTTTCTTCTGTATGATTTTAATCATGATCTTGTTGGAAGCTCCTGCCTGACCATTAGCTTGAAGCATGGTATCCAATGCAAGAAATGTAATTTTAAAATTTTTGAATGTGTAATTGTAATGAATAATTAGTAGCCGAATGACCTATGCAGTTTTGTTCTGCATTCTTGTCTTTGTTTCACTGTCTGTGACCCATTCGGCAAAGCTGACTGTAATGAATTTCGTTGTCCAAAGCCCATTCGGCAAAGCTGACTGTGATAAGCATGTCATAGCCGAATTTTACCTGGTCAAACCGAATATGACTCATCATGAATCCCAAACGACACGGCAACTGCTCGGTTCGTGGGGCTTTCCACTTTCCGAATTTTTGGGATGCGCGCCACGATCCCTGACCACGATCTCCTCTGCGGGTTCTATAAATAAACATATCGAGTGCGGCTATCTCCTCATCAAGTCTTTCACCTTCCTAGCCTCTGCCAGTTTCGAGCTCTTCTCTCCCCAAAGTACATTAACCTTTGAGAAAACCCTCATGGCCAACGGGAGGCGTCCGGCCGCTGATGAGGCTGAGGGAAGTCGCGCCGGTGCTCGTCGCAGGTGATTAATTACTTCTTCTCAATCTTTTTTCCCAGGATTTTGTTCTTTTCGTCACAAATTTCTTCGCTTTCTCAGGGTAATCCAATGGATTTCCGCCAATGCTGCTCCAGCCGCAGCTCCTGCTGCGCCTCCAGCCGTGGCCCCTGCCGCGGCATCCGATTCTTTGAGTTCGTCCAATCGAACTCTTGAATCGGATGACTTTCGCTACACAGATAGCGATGCCCGCCGGTTTAGGAGGGAGCGCGATGAGACGCGCCATGAGCTGGAGGTTATCTCCAAGCAAGCCGGGATCGCGGATCTGGAGTGGCAGGCCGAGCGCAAGCAACTGCTCGAAGTCATCGACGGTAAGTTCCGTAACCTACTCAATCCCAATCTCATCTTCAGTCGATGTTGATTTATTTCTATCTTGTAACCTTGCAGAGCGTGATGCTGAGCTTAATCGGCTGAAGGCGCTGGTGGAGGAGCTGGCGAACAAGGTGAACGCTCCTGGAGAGACGCCAGAGGCTCGCCTCGGTGCTGTAGCAGGCCGAGTCGACGAGGTGGCTCTTCATGGCGTTCGTCTGGGTGCTGCTGTGGGCCTCGTCGCCATGTCGACGCATACCGGCCGCGACTACTCCATACTTCCGGCCGGTTTCGCCGACGGCAACCCGGAAGACGTCGATGACATCGACACCTCCATAGAGCGCCTCGAGGGCCATGGCGCTGCCGTCGCCGCTTCAATCCATCCCCAGTCTGTCTTGAACAGGCTATTTGAGTAGTTTGTATTTAGGGATGGTTGAATATTAAAAGTAACTTCCGCAACAATCGAAATTCTTTCCGTCACGTTTGGATTTTTGCGGAAGCATCGATGATATTGAACACCTTGATTGCCGATGAATCCTTCCCCTCATCATGATTCAGTTCCAGCTTCACCACTTCCTCAACTAGAAGCTGCACCTTCACCAAGGAACTCTCCAATCTCTCTTCAGTATGATATGCAGGGCCCTTCTACTGAGCTTGAGAGGTCTCCTTCTCCCATTCAGGAAGTCAGGACAGAGGTAAATAAAGTCATTCCTCTCTTATTCATTTATCATCATTCAATTCATCAATAGTCCTTTCTTTCAGGAGGAGTCTGCTTCATCACTCAGCTACTCCTTTGCTGTGGATGAATTCAATGTTGAACAAGGAGAAGAAACATCGTCCAGTCAAGCTCCATCAGAGAGAATTCAGGCAAAATTGAAGGACATTCTCTCCTTGTTGCACAGAGATATTCAAGATCAAGTCAAGGACGCTGATCTCCTGAGGGATGTACTCGAATCTACTGATCAAGACCTTCCCGCTGACATCAAAGCTTCTTTGGATCCAGTTTCCAAGCTGGACAATCACTTTGCTGCAGTGAAGCAGGCTCTGAGGAACCAATCTGTTCAGTCAGATTTAGAGCAAAAGAGAGCCATGGACAAACAATCTATGAAAAACCTGCACTCACAGGTTCAAAGAAATAAAGAGCTGCTAACTAGCCTCCAATCTGCACTTGAGTCAAAAGAAACCAGGAAAGCTGAGCTGGAAGCTGAATTAAAAAACTTATCGGCTGAAATTGAAGCTGATAAAAAGAAGATAGCCGAAATTCCTGGTTTGACAGAGGAAATGCGCAAGGAAGGTTCAGCAGCTCTGAACGAAGATAAGCAGCTCAAGGCCAAACTCTCTGCACTGGCAAAAACCCAAGAAGCTGACAAGAAGCTTTTGGAGAACATTAGCAGCATGGTATCCAATGCAAGAAATGTAATTTTAAAATTTTTGAATGTGTAATTGTAATGAATAATTAGCAGCCGAATGACCTATGCAGTTCTGTTCTGTATTCTTGTCTTTGTTTCACTGTCTGTGACCCATTCGGCAAAGCTGACTGTAATGAATTTCGTTGTCCAAAGCCCATTCGGCAAAGCTGACTGTGATAAGCATGTCATAGCCGAATTTTACCTGGTCAAACCGAATATGACTCAGCATGAATCCCAAACGACACGGCAACTGCTCGGTTCGTGGGGCTTTCCACCTTCCGAATTTTTGGGATGCGCGCCACGATCTCCGACCACGATCTCCTCTGCGGGTTCTATAAATAAACATATCGAGTGCCGCTATCTCCTCATCAAGTCTTTCACCTTCCTAGCCTCTGCCGGTCTCGAGCTCTCCTCTCCCCAAAGCACAGTAACCTCCAAGAAAACCCTGATGGCCAACGGGAGGCGTCCGGCCGCTGATGAGGCTGAGGGAAGTCGCGCCGGTGCTCGTCGCAGGTGATTAATTACTTCTTCTCAATCTTTTTTCCCAGGATTTTGTTCTTTTCGTCACAAATTTCTTCGCTTTCTCAGGGTAATCCAATGGATTTCCGCCAATGCTGCTCCAGCCGCAGCTCCTGCTGCGCCTCCAGCCGTGGCCCCTGCCGCGGCATCCGATTCTTCGAGTTCGTCCAATCGAACTCTTGAATCGGATGACTTTCGCTACACAGATAGCGATGCCCGCCGGTTTAGGAGGGAGCGCGATGAGACGCGCCATGAGATGGAGGTTATCTCCAAGCAAGCCGGGATCGCGGATCTGGAGTGGCAGGCCGAGCGCAAGCAACTGCTCGAAGTCATCGACGGTAAGTTCCGTAACCTGCTCAATCTCAACCTCATCTTCAGTCGATGTTGATTTATTTCCATCTTGTAACCTTGCAGAGCGTGATGCTGAGCTCAATCGGCTGAAGGCGCTGGTGGAGGAGCTGGCAAACAAGGTGAACGCTCCTGGAGAGGCGCCAGAGGCTTGCCTCGGTGCTGTAGCAGGCCGAGTCGACGAGGTGGCTCTTCATGGCGTTCGCCTGGGTGCTGCTGTGGGCCTCGTCGCCATGTCGACGCATACCGGCCGCGACTACTCCATAAGACACAGCAGGCAACAGCCACTACAGATTCTGCCATCTAACCACTCTAAAAGGGCCTTCCCAATTTGGGGACCATTTGCCGAATGCACTATATTTAGTACCAATCGGCAACAAAGCTTTCCAAACTAAATCCCCTTCTGCAAATTGCTTGACCTTCACTTTTTTGTTGTAATATTTAGCAATTCGCATCTTATTTTTCTCAATATTTTCCAATGCTTTGAGACGAATCATATGCAAATCTTCTAATTGGTCCATCATTAAGTCACTGTAATCTTCAGAACTTAAATCTTTCTGCAACTGTACTCTCCTTGATTCTGTTTGTAATTCCCATGGTAAAATGGCATGATGTCCATACACTAGTTCATAAGGAGACGTTTTTGTAGTCCCATGAGGAGCCATTCGGTAAGCCCACAATGCTTCATTGAGTACAGAATGCCACCTCCTTGGCTTTTGATCAATTTTCTTCTGTATGATTTTAATCATGATCTTGTTGGAAGCTTCTGCCTGACCATTAGCTTGAGCATAATAAGGAGAAGAATTCAATAATTTGATCCCCATACTTTCAGCAAAATCTCTGAACTCTGAAGATGTAAATTGAGACCCTTGATCTGTGGTAATTGTCTGAGGAATTCCAAATCTGTAAATGATGTGCTCTTTGACAAATTCAATCATATCTTCTGATGCTACCTTTCTCAATGGAATCGCCTCAACCCACTTGGTAAAATAATCTGTTGCTAAAAGTACAAACTTATGCCCCTTGCTCGATGGAGGATTTATTTGGCCAATCAAATCTATTCCCCATCCTCTGAATGGCCATGGCTTGATAATGGGATTCAAAGCCGATGCTGGAACTCTCTGAATGTTTCCAAATTTCTGACAGTCTTGACATCCCTTATAATATTCAAAGCAATCTTCCAACATTGTCGGCCAATAATAACCAGTTCTTCTAATAACCCACTTCATTCGGTAAGCTGACTGATGTGCTCCACACAATCCATCATGCACCTCGCTCATCAACTTCTTTGCTTCTTCTTGATTTAAGCAACGTAATAATACTCCGTCCAGGGATTTATAATATAAATCTTTATCAAGAAGAACAAACTTTATAGCTTTATACCTGAGTCTTCTAGAAACCTTCTGGGATGGATTCTCCAAATAATCGGCAATTTCTTTCCTCCAATCACCTTCTGCCAAACTACTCCCGAAAGCACAGTCATCAGTAGCAAATACCTCTTGATTTTCTCTGTAACCTGATGCACTTTGAGCCAATCTATTTGCTTCTCCATTATCCCCTCTAGGAATGTGTTGTAGAATTACTGACCGAAAGCTCTTCAATATTTCTTTGCATTCTTCATAGTAATTCCTCAAGATATCACTTTTGCATTCATATTCACCATTCAATTGTTTTATGACCAATTCTGAATCTCCAAAAATTTCAACTGCAATGGCTTTTGCTTCTTTCAAATATTGGAGCCCTCTGAGTAATGCCTCATACTCAGCCTGATTGTTAGTAACAGTAGATTGAATGGGAATAGCAAACTCAAATGTTTCTCCTTTGGGTGAAATTAATAAAATACCTGCTCCACCACCTTTGTCGCATGAAGATCCATCGAAGAATAATACCCAAGGAATAATGTTAAGCAAATTTATTGATGTATCATGATGTTCAGTAATGAAGTCAGCAATAATCTGCCCCTTGACAGCTTTTGCCGATTCAAACCTTAATTCGAATTCAGATAAGGCCAAAATCCATTTGCCAATCCTTCCATTCAAAATTGGCATTGACAACATATGCTTAATCACATCAAATTTCGAATGTACAACGCATTCGGCATTTAGCAAATAGTGCCGAAATTTTGTACATGAGTAATAAACACATAAGCAAAGCTTCTCTATAGCCGAATACCTTGTCTCCGGGTCTAGTAACTTTCGGCTAAGGTATGCAACTACTCTTTCCTTCCCTTCAAATTCTTGAATAAGGGCCGATCCAATAGTTTGGGCATCGGCCGCCACGTACAACTTGAAAGGCTTGTTCAATTGTGGAGGCACCAACACTGGTGGCTTCTTCATGTACTCTTTTATTTCATCAAAAGCCTTCTGTTGTTCGTCACCCCATACAAACTTTTGATCCTTTTTTATTTTCAATAGTGAGGAAAAGGGCAACACCTTCTGTGACAAGTTTGATATGAATCTTCTCACAAAATTTATCTTGCCAAGCAGTGATTGTAACTCTTTAAGATTAGTTGGAGGAACAATTTCATCAATTGCCTTCATGCTTTTCCTGCCAACTCCTATTCCTCCTTCATGTATCAAAAATCCCAGAAACTCTCCAGCCGAAACTCCAAAAGCACACTTGTTCGGGTTCATTTTAAGCCCATGCTTCCTGGTGCATTCTAGAGTTTTCCTTATGTCAGCCAAATGGAACTCATGATCCAATGACTTGATCACCACATCATCAATATATATTTCCACAATCTTGCCGATCAACTCATGAAAAATATAATTCATAGCCCTTTGATAAGTTGCACCAGCATTTTTCAATCCAAAGGTCATGACAACCCACTCAAACAACCCTATGTGTCCAGGACACCTGAAAGCTGTCTTTACTATATCTTCCAATGCCATATAAATCTGATTGTATCCTGCGTTACCGTCCATGAAACTGAGCACTTTGTATCCAGCAGCAGCATCAACCAATGAATCAGCAATAGGCATTGGATATCCATCCATGGGTGTAGCCCTGTTCAAATCTCTAAAATCTATGCAAACCCTCATCTTTCCATTTTTCTTATAGACAGGAACAATATTAGAGATCCAATCCGCGTACTTACATGGCCGAATGAAATTCGCATCTATTAATCTTTCAATCTCCTTTTTCACATCGGCCAACACTTCTTCCTTGTAGATTTTTCGGGGTGGTTGCTTGTAAGGCCTGTAACCAGGTTTGATCGGCAACCGATGTTCAACAATAGAACGGTCTAGACCGGGCATCTCCGAATAATCCGGCACTTTCCCTCAATTAATTACAAGGAAGGGGAATTAGTTCTAAAACGACCCAAAAACCTGCATCTACCGCATGATACCCGGCTCTGTCAAGATCCATTCACAATCAGAGTCTTTTTTGCGAATCTGTTCAATTGTGACTTGCCGAGTAGGATCAACTGAGCCACTTTGTTTTGCCTTCTCTGAAGTTAAAACTTTCATCTTCCCCTTTTCTTCAGGTGGAACAGCATTCACCATGTTAACCGAGAACCCGATCATATTCTGAGGGAAAGGGTTACTGTCCATTTTCATCTTGTTGTCGAATTTCAGATGTCCTTCCTGGATAGCTTTCTGAATCATCATCCTAAAGACTCTGCATTCATTAATGGAATGAGAATTTCTGTCATGAAATCCACAATACTTCTTGTCTCTCACTCCTTCAGGCCGAAGCATAGAATGCCCCTCTGGTAATTTGATTCGGCCTTCTTTCACAAGGAAATCAAATAATTTGTCTGCCTTAGTCACATCAAAATCATATGTGCCCTTGGTCTGCTTAATCCACTTTTGATTCACTGTGATCGGCTCTTTGCCCCATACTATTTCTGCTGCAGCCACTTCTTCATTATCTTCATACTCATCCCCTTGATCTGCTCTCTCGAGGAATTGGTTGTAAATTTCGGCCACATCATTATGTTTGGCAAATCTGCCATCCTTCTTGAAGCCATATGCTTGGTTACTCATCAATGCCAATTTCTTTGACAACTGACCCAGATCTTCAAACTCCATCCCGAATAACTTTTCACGAATTGCAGGACCCCATACAAACTTTTGATCTTTTTTGACTTTCAGTAGTGAAGAAAAGGGTAACACCTTCTGTGACAAATTTGATATGAATCTTCTCACAAAATTTATCTTGCCGAGTAATGATTGCAACTCTTTAAGATTAGTTGGAGGAACAATTTCATCAATCGCTTTCATGCTCTTCTTGCCAACTCCTATTCCTCCTTCATGTATCAAAAAACCCAGAAACTCTCCAGCCGAAACTCCAAAAGCACACTTGTTCGGGTTCATCTTAAGCCCATGTTTTCTAGTGCACTCTAGAGTTTTTCTTATGGCAGCTAAATGTGATTCATGATCCAATGACTTAATCACAACATCATCAATATATATCTCCACAGTCTTGCCGATCAACTCATGAAAAATATAATTCATAGCCCTTTGATAAGTTGCACCGGCATTTTGAATCCAAATGTCATGACAATCCACTCAAACAACCCTATATGTCCATGACATCTGAAAGCTGTCTTTACTATATCCTCTAATGCCATAAAAATTTGATTGTATCCTGCATTGCCATCCATAAAACTGAGTACCTTATATCCAGCAGCAGAATCAACTAATGAGTCAGCAATTGGCATTGGATATCCATCCATGGGTGTAGCCCTGTTCAAATCTCTAAAATCTATACAAACCCTCATTTTTCCATTTTTATTTGATCCTCTAGAGATCCAATCCGCGTATTTACATGGCCGAATGAAATTTGCTTCTAGTAATCTTTCAATCTCTTTTTTCACATCGGCCAACACTTCTTCCTTGTAGATTTTTCGGGGTGGCTGTTTGTAAGGTTTATAACCAGGCTTGATTGGCAACCGATGCTCAACAATAGAACGGTCTAGACCAGGCATCTCCGAATAATCCCAAGCAAAGCAGTCTTTGTATTCTCTTAATAACCTAATCAACTCTTCTCTGAAAACTGAATCTAAGTTTGCACTGATGAATGTCGGCCTTGGTTTGTCACCATCTCCAATGTCCACTTCTTCTAGCTTATCAGCCGACACAAATCCACGTCCTAACTTCCCGTCAGTTCCATCAATTGGATTCTCCATTAAAAATTACTATGAGAGCCGACTGATTCTTGCACTCATATTCACCATTCAATTGTTTTATGACTAATTCTGAATCTCCAAAAATTTCGACTGCAATGGCCCTTGCACACCTTCTGTGAAAAATTTGATATGAATCTTCTCACAAAATTTATCTTGCCGAGTAATGATTGCAACTCTTTAAGATTAGTTGGAGGAACAATTTCATCAATCGCTTTCATGCTCTTCTTGCCAACTCCTATTCCTCCTTCATGTATCAAAAAACCCAGAAACTCTCCAGCCGAAACTCCAAAAGCACACTTGTTCGGGTTCATCTTCTAATTCGTCCATCATTAAGTCACTGTAATCTTTAGAACTTAAATCTTTCTGTAACTGTATTCTCCTTGACTCTGTTTGTAATTCCCATGGCAAAATGGCATGATGTCCATACACTAGTTCATAAGGAGACGTTTTTGTAGCCCCATGAGGAGCCATTCGGTAAGCCCACAATGCTTCATTGAGTACCGAATGCCACTTTCTCGGCTTCTGATCAATCTTCTTCTGTATAATTTTAATCATAATCTTGTTAGAAGCCTCTGCCTGACCATTAGCTTGAGCATAATAAGGAGAAGAATTCAGTAATTTTATCCCCATACTTTCAGCAAAATCTCTGAACTCTGAAGATGTAAATTGAGACCCTTGATCTGTGGTAATTGTCTGAGGAATTCCAAATCTGTAAATGATGTGCTCTTTGACAAATTCAATCATATCTTCTGATGCTACCTTTCTCAATGGAATCGCCTCAACACCCTTAGTGAAATAATCTGTTGCTAAAAGTACAAACTTATGCCCCTTGCTCGATGGAGGATTTATTTGGCCAATCAAATCTATTCCCCATCCTCTGAATGGCCATGGCTTGATAATGGGATTCAAAGCCGATGCTGGAACTCTCTGAATGTTTCCAAATTTCTGACAGTCTTGACATCCCTTATAATATTCAAAGCAATCTTCCAACATTGTCGGCCAGTAATATCCAGTTCTTCTAATAACCCACTTCATTCGGTAAGCTGACTGATGTGCTCCACATAATCCATCATGCACTTCACTCATCAACTTCTTTGCTTCTTCTTGATTTAAGCAACGTAATAATACTCCGTCCAGGGATTTATAATATAAATCTTTATCAAGAAGAACAAACTTTATAGCTTTATACCTGAGTCTTCTAGAAACCTTCTGGGATGGATTCTCCAAATAATCGGCAATTTCTTTCCTCCAATCACCTTCTGCCAAACTACTCCCGAAAGCACAGTCATCAGTAGCAAATACCTCTTGATTTTCTCTGTAACCTGATGCACTTTGGGCCAATCTATTTGCCTCTCCATTATTCCCTCTAGGAATGTGTTGCAGAATTACTGATCGAAAGCTCTTTAATATTTCTTTGCATTCTTCATAGTAATTCCTCAAGATATCACTTTTGCATTCATATTCACCATTCAATTGTTTTATGACTAATTCTGAATCTCCAAAAATTTCGACTGCAATGGCCTTTGCTTCTTTCAAATATTGGAGCCCTTTGAGCAATGCCTCATACTCAGCCTGATTGTTAGTAACAGTAGATTGAATGGGAATAGCAAACTCAAATGTTTCTCCTTTGGGTGAAATTAATAAAATACCTGCTCCACCACCTTTGTCGCATGAAGATCCATCGAAGAATAATACCCAAGGAATAATGTTAAGCAAATTTATTGATGTATCATGATGTTCAGTAATGAAGTCAGCAATAATTTGCCCCTTGACAGCTTTTGCCGATTCAAACCTTAATTCAAATTCAGATAAGGCCAAAATCCATTTGCCAATCCTTCCATTCAAAATTGGCATTGACAACATGTGCTTAATTACATCAAATTTTGAATGTACAACGCATTCGGCATTTAGCAAATAGTGCCGAAATTTTGTACATGAGTAATAAACACATAAGCAAAGCTTCTCTGCAGCCGAATATCTTGTTTCGGGATCTAGCAATTTTCGGCTAAGGTATGCAACCACTCTTTCTTTCCCTTCAAACTCTTGTATGAGGGCCGATCCAATAGTTTGGGCATCGGCCGCCACGTACAACTTGAAAGGCTTGTTCAACTGTGGAGGTACCAATACTGGTGGCTCCTTCATGTATTCCTTGATCTCATCGAAAGCCTTTTGTTGTTCGTCACCCCATACAAACTTTTGATCTTTTTTGACTTTCAGTAGTGAAGAAAAGGGTAACACCTTCTGTGACAAATTTGATATGAATCTTCTCACAAAATTTATCTTGCCGAGTAATGATTGCAACTCTTTAAGATTAGTTGGAGGAACAATTTCATCAATTGCCTTCATGCTTTTCTTGCCAACTCCTATTCCTCCTTCATGTATCAAAAATCCCAGAAACTCTCCAGCCGAAACTCCAAAAGCACACTTGTTCGGGTTCATCTTAAGCCCATGTTTCCTGGTGCATTCTAGAGTTTTCCTTATGTCGGCCAAATGAGACTCATGATCCAGTGACTTGATCACTACATCATCAATATATATTTCCACAATCTTGCCGATCAACTCATGAAAAATATAATTCATAGCCCTTTGATAAGTTGCACCGGCATTTTTTAATCCAAATGTCATGACAACCCACTCAAACAACCCTATATGTCCAGGACATCTGAAAGCTGTCTTTACTATATCCTCTAATGCCATAAAAATTTGATTGTATCCTGCATTGCCATCCATAAAACTGAGTACTTTATATCCAGCAGCAGCATCAACTAATGAATCGGCAACAGGCATTGGATATCCATCCATGGGTGTGGCTCTGTTTAGATCTCTAAAGTCTATGCAAACCCTCATTTTTCCATTTTTCTTATAGACAGGAACAATATTAGAGATCCAATCCGCATATTTGCATGGCCGAATGAAATTTGCGTCTAGTAACCTTTCAATCTCTTTTTTCACATCGGCCAACACTTCTTCCTTGTAGATTTTTCGGGGTGGCTGTTTGTAAGGTTTATAACCAGGCTTGATTGGCAACCGATGCTCAACAATAGAACGGTCCAAACCAGGCATCTCCGAATAATCCCAAGCAAAGCAGTCTTTGTATTCTCTTAATAATTTAATCAACTCTTCTCTGAAAACTGAATCTAAGTTTGCACTGATGAATGTCGGCCTTGGTTTGTCACCATCTCCAATGTCCACTTCTTCTAGCTTATCAGCCGACACAAATCCACGTCCTAACTTCCCGTCAGTTCCATCAATTGGATTCTCCATTAAAAATTACTATGAGAGCCGACTGCTTCGATCGGCTGTTGATCACTGCTGGCTGGTGCAACAGGACCTTCTCCCCAGTCTTTGCCTGAGAAACAATCTATGCCTTGATACTCCCAAAAAGCTGGTTCCATATTTGCCACGCTTATTGAATCATCTGCTTGGACAATTTCCACCTCATCATCTATCCACTGAATGAGCTGTTGATGCATGGTGGATGGGATACAGCAATTTGCATGGATCCAATCTCTTCCAAGCAGCAAACTATATGCCCCTTTGCCCTCAATGACGAAGAAAGTTGTGAGCAGAACCTTGGACCCAATCATTAGATCTACATGAACACAGCCTTTGGTGTCTGAAGGATTCCCAGCAAAATCATTCAGAATTATGCTCGTTGGTGTTAAATCTCCAGGGCCCATGCCAAGCTTCCTGAATGTAGTATATGGCATCACATTCACAGCAGCTCCACCATCGACAAACATCTTGGTTAAAGGCTTCCCATTAACAAATCCTTTCAAATATAGTGTCTTCATGTGTCGATTCTGAATTGGCTTTTCAAAGACAGCTTGCTTATTAAGCATCAATTGTGCCATTAGCTGTTCGACTTCATCTATCTCTGACAACGCTTCCTTCTGTACAACTTGATCAGCAGGAGCATTTGTCAATCCTTCCATTTAAAATTGGCATAGATACACAGCCCTTGGTGTCTGAAGGATTTCCAGCAAAATCATTCAGAATTATGCTCGTTGGTGTTAAATCTCCAGGGCCCATGCCAAGCTTCCTGAATGTAGTATATGGCATCACATTCACAGCAGCTCCACCATCGACAAACATCTTGGTTAAAGGCTTCCCATTGACAAATCCTTTCAAATATAGTGGCTTCATGTGTCGATTCTGGATTGGCTTTTCAAAGACAGCTTGCTTATTGAGCATCAATTGTGCCATTAGCTGTTCGACTTCATCTATCTCTGACAACGCTTCCTCCTGTACAACTTGATCAGCAGGAGCCATAAATTCATTCGGCAAGAAACATACCATGCATGTAGGAGCCGAATGATCATCTTCTTCAGGTCTGTCCTTTCGACGCCATACTGATTTCATCCTAGGCCTTGCTTGCTTTAATTCTTGATTCCTCAAGCGTTGTACTCTTCTCTTTTGGCTTTTCCTTAAGCCAGGTGGACACCATTGCCCTTCTTGCCAAATATACCCATGATCTTCTTCTTCTTCATGATCAACCCACCTGTGATCAGCATGCCTCTTTCTTGGTTGATCATCAAAACGCCGATCATCACTAAGATGTACTCTGCCAATTCTTTCATGGACAGATCGGCGATTGACAGTATCCTGTCTATATTCATCATGTCTATCGTTGCATTCAGGGCAATTATTCCATGTAGGCAACTTTAAACCCTCGTTCCAGCAATGTCTGAAGAAAGCACAATCCCAATGTGCACGTTCCTGTTCCCGTGCAAATTTTCTTGTTCTTCTCTGTACCTTTCTTCTTCATATCTACGCCTCTGGTAGCGCTCTTTTTCTTGCTGTCGTTGCCATTTATTGAGAAGAATACGTGAAGTGACTCTAGGCTTAGAGGATTTCCCAATTTCAAATTGACAATTCGGGGCACGAGGATCTTTCTTGTGAATCTGTTCAATCGTGACTTGCCGAGTGGGGTCAACTGAGCCACTTTGTTTTGCCTTTTCTGAAGTTAAAACTTTCATCTTCCCTTTTTCTTCAGGTGCAACAGCATTCACCATGTTGATTGAAAACCCAACCATATTCTGAGGGAACTTATTGCTATCCAATTTCATCTTGTTATCAAACTTCAAGTGTCCTTCTTGTATAGCCTTTTGAATTCTCATTCTAAAAAAGACTCTACATTCATTGATGGAATGAGAGTTTCTGTCGTGGAATCCACAATATTTTTTGTCTCTTACTCCATCCGGCCGAAGCATGGAATGCCCCTCTGGTAACTTGATTCGGCCTTCTTTCACAAGGAAATCAAACAATTTGTCTGCTTTGGTTACATCAAAATCATAAGCACCTTTAGTCTGCTTGACCCACTTTTGATTCACAGTAATCGGCTCTTTGCCCCACACTATTTCTGCTGCAGCCACTTCTTCATTATCTTCATACTCATCCCCTTGATCTGCTCTGTCGAGGAATTGGTTGTAAATGTCGGCCACATCATTTTGTTTGGCAAATCTACCATCCTTCTTCAAACCATATGCTTGGTTACTCATTAATGCCAATTTTTGTGACAACTGACCCAGATCTTCAAACTCCATCCCGAATAACTTTTCACGAATTGCAGGCAGCATCCCAGCTACAGCCATACCAGCCAATTGATCATCAGGTATGTTCAGAGAAAAGCACATGCTTTTTGTTACCCTAAATCTCCTGAGGAATTCTGTAGGTGTTTCATTATTTCTCTGCCTCAAGCTAGTTAAATCAACCAACTTTTTATCCTTCCATTTAAAATTGGCATAGACAACATGTGCATGGAACTTCTGCTCCAGATCCTTCCAAGTACAAATTGATTGAGCAGGCAAAGTAGCAAACCATGTAAATGCTGGACCTGTCAAGGACAAAGGAAAGTATCTGATTCTAAAGGCTTCATCTGCGGAGGCTTCTCCAAGCTGCATCAAGTATCTAGCTATATGCTCCACAGTGCTAGTATCATCTTGCCCTGAGAATTTAGTGAATTCTGTAGGAACCTTGACTCTGTTAGGCAATGACACTCTTTGGTACCATTCTGGGAAAGGAGAGGAGTACATGTACCCCTGATTTTTGGGCTTCAGACCGAATTGATTTTGCAACACATCGGCCATTTTTTGTACCATGAGGTCAACATTGGCATCTTGATTTCCTGGCCTTCCAATGGGCATTCCTGTATTAGCATATCCAGGATTCGGAAGAGCATCAATAGCATTATAATCCATGAATTCTGTATATCCATTCCCATACATATCCCTCTGCAACCTGTTATTCAAAGGAGATATCTTGTAAGCAGAAGCAGGTGGATTTGCTGTGGTGCCGAATGCTGTCTCACAATATGTGTGAGGTTTTGGTATTGCTTGCTGAGGATCTTGTTGAACTGGTTGACCATTCGCACCCTTGGAACCAGAAGTTCCAGTTTCTTCAGCAGCTCCTTTACCATGAGGTTTTTGAACATTAAAATATGTTGGTCCACCAACTTGCCCATATGCTTGTTCAAAAGGCTTGTCCACTTGTTGACCAAAAATGCTGATCATTATGCATCTAAAGCTGTTCAAGAATGCAGCGTTATGATTGGTCATTGTATCTCCCAGAGCTTTGTATAACAGACCAGAGAACCTCTCCCTTTCTTCTTCTTCATTAAGATTAGATTGTCCAGGCAGTAAAACTCTTGGCAGGTCTGTCTTGAGAAACGGTGCACCACTCCTGTTCTTGGCAAAAGACAGCAAACACTTCTTGATGAATTGTTCTTCAGCAGTTTTCACCATCTGTTGATGCTCCTCAGGCAATTTTTCAAGAGTAACGTCCATAATATCCTTTAAATCAGGCATCTTCAAAGGTTGTAGTCCCACCGGGCGTGCCAAAAAGTGTGTTGACGCAAAATCGGCTTCTCACGCCAAGCACACAGCAAGCCGAATCAGCTGGCTTCACACGTGCCCGATCGTCTGAATCCTGTAAGCGTGCCAGTCAATTTTCTCTGAAAACTGATAAAGGAAGAAAAAATGTTTAGATATAAAACCTGGAACATGCCGGATGATACCAGACAGTTCCATCTCTACGGCTTGCAAGGCCAATCTTGATCGGCATATAGCTATGAACAAGCTATCTGTCGGCAACACAGGCACTCACAACACTTTTTTCACTTGTCATCAAGCCGATAAGCTATATGGTAGAGTGGGGATACAAGGTTCTATATCCTAACGGAACATGCCAACCTCAAAGTCTAACACCAGCAAGGATTAAGTATCTGATCGATTAATTGGGCATAAAGCATGATAAATGTGAAAGCACGATCGTAAATCTCTAATAAACAAGAATGCATAGCTCTAAAAGCACTACTCTACCGCATGTCTAGGTACCCTCGAACCCGTCACGCGTAAAATCAAACAAGTTAATCCACCGCATGATACAACTTGTTTAAAATCACGCCACCAACCAAGAATAGATCAATCCACCGCATGATATACTCTAAACGTGGAAGGCTAGAAGCATTCATTATTTAAAACAAAGTTACGAACATGTTTCACTCATTGAGGGACTGCCGAATACGGCTAGATAGCCGATTCGGGTTCCATGAAGAAGGAACAAGCTTCGTCGATGTTGATAGACCTATCAGATCGATTTCGAGCTCTAATCCACCGGATGATTAGTTCTAAAACGACCCAAAAACCTGCATCTACCGCATGATACCCGGCTCTGTCAAGATCCACACAAAATCAACGAGTTTGAACCCGCAACACGTGGCAATCTAGATTGGTGTGAATTCGGCTATGTAAATACGCGGATATGAAGCTTAAATGTTTGAGTTCAAGCCTAAATGCTTTTTCATGCTTAGGTTGTGCTTGGGTATCTATTTCTTGCCATTTGGGTCAAAGATCATTTTATCATTGCAAATGTTTAGCCCATTGTGTATGTTGTGGAGAGGCATAAGCTTCTTTTTGCCGCAAAGGTATTTCATGTACCATTCTTGAGCATCAGTTTTCTTCGCCTTATGTCGCTTGTCAGAATGGTGTTGTG
The DNA here is from genome assembly GCA_900205405.1 of Echinochloa crus-galli. Classification (NCBI taxonomy): domain Eukaryota; kingdom Viridiplantae; phylum Streptophyta; class Magnoliopsida; order Poales; family Poaceae; genus Echinochloa; species Echinochloa crus-galli. The sequence goes on from OAMR01000303.1 coordinate 1,059,911, forward strand.
GAGAGAAAGAATCGGACCATTTGTACTATGGCCAGGACGATGCTCGATGAGCATAGGACTCCTAGGAAGTACTGGGCCGAGGCGGTGAGCACCGCTTGTTATGTCTCTAATCGGATTTTCCTTCGTGCCTTCAAGAAGAAGATTTGCTATGAGCTCTTTCATGGGAGAACCCCCAAGGTGAGTCACTTTCGAGTTTTCGGTTGCAAGTGCTTCATTCTCAAGAAAGGTAATCTAGATAAGTTCGAGTCTCGGTCTCATGATGGTATCTTCTTTGATGATTGTGATGCCATAATGAATGAATTGCTTGAGTACAAGAAAAAGCATGTGTCTAAAGTTGAAGAATGTGACTTGCTTAAGTCAAATCTTGAAGAATTAAAATCTAGACCTGCTTTGCTTGAAACTTGTACTTCTTGCCCTGTCTTGCATGCTAAACTTGATGATGCTCACACTAAAATCAAATCTCTTGAAAGTTCTTTGAATTCTTCTGTCAAGCATGCTTGTTCTACTTGTGAAGAAACTGCTTTAAGGATTCTTGAACTTGAGCATCATGTTAATCGTGCACAAAATGAAAACTATGAATTGAGAAAATGTTTGGGTTGGTTGTCAAGCCATGAACCTCAATTGAGCATGATGATTGCTAAGTTCAAGAGGGCTGATGGTTGTGGTCTTGATTCTGAGTTGGTGGTTAAGAATGAGGGAATGATCTGTGAGGGTGTGCCCTTCCCACCACAAAATGTCCCATCCAAGAATACCTTTGAACCTAAGCCCAACCACTTGAGAAACAAGCTTGACACCACTCCAGATCCACCAAAATTCCCACCTCAAACCAACAACTTCCAAAAGAGAGTGATCTTTGTGGGAGAGACGAGTGTTGAGGGAGAGACGAGTGGTCTCAAACCTAGTGAGAAGCCTAAACCAAAAGAAGATCCAAAGCCTAAGCCAGTCCGCTACCACTGTGGGTTTTGTGGTAGGGATGGTCACCAAGAGAGTTTCTGCTTCAGGAAGAAGAGAGAGGTAAGGCGTGAGAAGGAAATGGGAAACCGGGACAGGTACCGCTCTTCCATGGTGGCTTTGCTAGGCGTCCTCCTCCTCGTGGTCAGTACGAGTTCGGGAGGGACGATCGTAGCTTTGGGTACCGGAGGGAGCTTGGACCACGTTTTCCCCCGCGTGGTGTTCCTCCGGTTAGACGTGGGAGGTTTCCTCAGTTTGGTAGGTTTGGTAGAGTGGATTTTGCTAACCCTTCTTTCGAGCAGATGGCTCAGCACTGGTTTGACTCTTTCTGTTCTAACCCCAGTGTCGAGTCGTTTGTTCGTTCTCGTTCGTGTTTTTGATTTTGCAGGTGGGAGGCTTGAGGAGTCACTTTTGGGGATAATGGAGATCAAGTGGAAGCATTTGCTGAGGGGGAGCGTTTGCGGGTGAGCTTGGAGTGTGTTTTCCCTTCTGAGTTGGGTTTTGGAGGCTCTTTGTACTATATGTATATACCATGGTAGGCAAGCCATCTTGTTCTTGATAGCTTTGTGATATTGTATACCTATCTTGCTATCTTTTGTATAATACTGTGATGGATGACATTTATGAACTTCATGTCATGCTTTTTATTTGTTCACTCATATATGTCATGTTGTTCATCCATATCATTTTTGCATCTTTGTAATATATATATGATCTTGTGCATCTTGTATCATTTGCATTTGCATATGTATATCATTGTGTGCATTTGTTTCATTTCTTGCACTTTAGAACAAGCTTCTCTCATATGGATTGTCACTTTAATTTGCTACTCTTGAGCTTGTGGACATGCTAGTAGTTCTTTGTGGTAATTAGCAAAGCTCTTGATATCATTGTTGTTTACACATGTGAGTTTGCTAATTTTTGGATAAGAAATGAAAAATTGAATCTCACCCATGAGTGAATGAATTACCATGCCTTGTTCTTGTCTATATGCTTGTTCATGCTTAGGTTGTGTTTGGAAATCTTTGTCTTGCAAATTGGGTCAAAGACCATTGTATCATTATGAATGTTTAGCCCATGAGTTAATTTGTGGAGAGGCATAAGCTTCTTTTTGCCGCAAAGGCATTTCATGTACCATTTGCAAAAATCTGAAAAAGAAATGCTTATGCTTGTAAAAATATGCTTTTCACGTCATTTGTGCTATCTTGAATATATTTTGGGTGCTAAACCGTTGCATGTTGTCTACCAAAGTGAAGTCACTTATCTAGAAGTAGACACATGGCTCGGTGGCTTTGACATGACATGAGTTATCTTATGGGTGTTCATGATGATCTTTTGCTAAGAATTGATGACCTTGCTCGACCTTTGTATGATCCTGTTCATTTTGGTTCGAATATGTCATGGCTATGATTTCTCTTATGTGGTGAGAATTTTTGTAAAATTTGCTCCACTTGCACTCAAATTGACCAAATGTTCATTCAATGATGAAATCTTGTAGGCAATGCTTATACATCATTTAGGACTATCTTGCTTGCTCATTTGCTCACTTGTAGCATCTTATAGTGCTCATTGCATATTTGAGAAGCTATAGGTTGTCTTATTTTGCATTTTGTGCCTTGATTCATGCATTGGCAACAAGGGGGAGAATTTCATGCATGTGTGCAGGGGAGCTACTTGGTAAGTATTGACATGAGTATGCACTTGTCCAGTGGGAGCTACTTGTTGTATGTTGCTCTTGTTTCGATGTTGTTCTAGCTTGATGTCTCGGTTGTGTTGAGCCGTTGCCCTTGTCTTAGGGGACCGAGTTTCTTGCTTTGGTTGAGAGCTTGGTTTGGCGCTTGTTTGGCGCTTTGGTGTGTTGGTTTGCTTTTGTTGTCTAAATCGTATCCAGTTTTTCATTCTCTATCTATGTGTGCTATGTGTGTTGTCAATGCACTCATCAAGGGGGAGATTGAGAACCATGTGTGTCCGAGGACCGGTGGATGGTCGCATCTCAGTGTGATGAGTGATTGACAACGTTGTGTGGACTGACTCTTGGCTGAGTATTGCAGGTGTTTGATGCGGCTTGATTTGCGTTGGTGCAGGTGAAGAACAAGCGCGAAAGGTCTCCGAGGAGTGGAGACGAGTAGGCTTGGTTCGAGGGACCCGGTGGCCAGACGAGATCGAGTGCAGTCGCCATGGTGCAAAAAAAGAAAGACGAAGTTGAAGACATGGAGCCGGTGCAAGGTAGCGGCTGACGACCGAAGCTTGTATGCGGGGTTTGATGGTTCGGCCACAAAACCATCGGAGGAGGGTTTTTCGGTTTGGGCCTCAAAACCGAGTCCGAAGGCCCAACATGACGGAGACGGTGATCCGGGCGCGTTCGGGAAGCTTCGAAGCGGTGGACACGAGGCGGGATCCGGGAGCTTGCGTCGGAGGGAAGCAAGACCGGATGGACGGCGTGCCTGGCCGGGAGAAATATCTGCCTTATTCCAAAATTGCCCCTGAGGGGTGTGTATCTTGTTTTATGTTTGTAGGGGTAGTTTGGTCTTTTGCCATCTCCAGGTGACTTAATATATATAGGAGTAGAGGGGGATGGCATGATTTTCGGATGAACTCGAGCAAGAGGGTGTTCTTGTCGTAGATCTTCGATTCCTCTCGATTTAGTGCGAACTTTGGCAAGATTTTCGAGCCATGACTAGTTCATGATGTATCTAACCTTCCCCCAAAGTTTCGTTTGAATCCGTGGGACGAATCGAGAGATCGATTGGAGATAAGGTCGAGCTCTTTCCGCGAGCTGTTCTGGAAAAGTGTGGAGTTTCCGGACTTTTGTGTGGAGTCTCCGGACGTGTGGAGTTTCCGGACTTTTGTGCGGAGTCTCCGGGCGTGTGGAGTTTCATGACTTTTGTGCGGAGTCTCCGGATGTGTGGAGTTTCCGGACTTATGTGCGGAGTCTCCGGACTTTGTTGCTGAGTTGAGCTAAGTTTCAAGTTTTCCGCTGTGTGTTGCTAGTTGTGATCGTTGTGACTTGCTCCTAGGATCAGAAGCACTTCAGTGGCTTCGTGGTTTTGGCAAGGAAGGGTTTTGGACTCAATCGAAAGTGGTTTTGGGACATAGGCCGAGTTTCGCTCTTTGGAGAGAAATTTTAATCGGCTCCCATTCACTCCCCCCCCTCTGGTCGGCAGTATCGATCCTTCAAAAAGTTAGACAACAAAAATTTGTTGCTGGGATGCCGCCAGATGCAAAAGCATAATTTAGGAAATCCCTAAATCGATTGGCTTTTGCATGTAGTTCCTGCGGTCTGCAGTCTGATTAATTTCCAGCTTTCTAACCACATCTTTTTACCTCGCAGGCTACACTTCATGCTCGGCGTGTTTACGTTGGTGGTCTTCCTCACTCTACTAATGAACAGGTTCATATACTTAAATCAGTTATTAATTGCCCATTGGGCACTTCAAATTAACCTCAAAGAAAAAAAAAGGAAGTGCCTCCATAAACTCACCGTACGAATACTTGCGCATATAATATAATTTGCTACTGTACGTTCGTTAAATTGTTTTCCTTTCTGCAGACAGTGTTGGATTAATTGGGCCATTGGCCCATTTTAGTCTCAATTAATCAAAAGAAATTAAAGGTGCACTAATAAATGCTAGGGTCTAAATCCCGGATTGAGAGTCAACGGGAATCCTAACTAACTTAAACAGTGGATCAAATGTGGACCGCTTGTGAAGTTGGTAAAAGGAGAAGGGCATGTCACACACGCGCGCTCGCTCGCCGTGGCCGTGGCCGAGCCGAGCCGCTCTTCCTGTGCGGTGGGTAGCCAGAGACGTTGCAGTCTTCATGGGGAGAGTAACTGACCACCGTTACTGTCATGAATCCTGTAACTGACGCTTAATGGCGTTATGGCTGGACAAGTCCCAGGCAACACACGCGACACAAGCTCTCTCTGATATTCCTTTCAGGAGACCACTCTCTTCTCCCTGTCTCGCATCTCCGAACCACGTCTGCCTAGTGATCCTGCTCGGGATAGGCGGGCGTTAAGGGTTTTGGGGAGCGTACTCGTACGCGCCTGCTCGCTGGCGGGCGTTAAGGGTTTTGTAGAGCGTACTCGTACGCGCCTGCTCATCTCCGAACCACGTCTGCCTAGTGATCCTGCTCGGGATAGGCGGGCGTTAAGGGTTTTGGGGAGCGTACTCGTACGCGCCTGCTCGCTGCCGTGAACGACTACTTCGTCTACTTCCAGGTGGCCTGTACGTCTACTTTCACGAGGTCGTTCGAGGGACTGCACTGCAGCAACTCGTCACTGCACAAATCAGATCGACTACCTCGAGCAGGCTAGTCACAATGACTAGTAACGGCGATTCTGGTTCCTCCGGTTCCGGTTCCGTCCCTGGGTATACACTAAACCTTCTCTGGTTTTCCTTTCTAAGTTTTATTGGAGAATTAACTTGAACACTAGAACATGCTTTGCTCTCATTGGATCATTCATAATTGTCGTGAATTTTTTGATAATTTATGGAATTAAAATGTACCAAAAATTGCCTAGATTTGTAACAGACAGTTGCAGCCTTCTTTAATCAAGCCATGGCTGCTATTGGAGGAAACACTGCTGGTCCTGGTGATGCTGTTCTTAACGTCTACATGAACCATGAACCCAGATATGCTTTCGTGGAAATGAGACTGGTTGAGGAAGCAAGCAATGCCATGGCCCTGGATGGCATTTTGTTTGAAGGGGCACCGTTGAAGATCAGAAGGCCAGCAGACTATAACCCACGTCTGAATCTTGCTGCAGTAGGCCTAACACCAGGATCATCTGGAAATATAGAAGGGCCGGGCCGCATTCTTGTGGATAACCTGCCCTATTATCTCACATAACTTTTTCGTAAGGCTACAAACTCAGAGACGTGACTCTCACAACTCTGAAACTTCTCGTGAGATTCTGAACACACCCTACGTTAACGACTTCCTCAAAACGATATCTAATATTTACCACAACATCCACATAGGATAGCAATACCTCTTAACAAATATCGTGATTTTCAAACTTTTTTTTCAATTTATACAATTAAATAACAGTTCTACCAGGCGTGAATCTTCATGCTTCACTAACAAAATGTTTAAAAATTTCAACTAAATTCATGGGTGAGGTCTTAAACATGTCTTATTTACATGAATATCATTTTTCCAAGAATATTGATCTATTATTTTATGCACTTGGAGTTCAAATTTGACTTTAACGAAATAAATCCTTTAAAGGATAGAAAATTTTTAAAAATAGCAAATTTACCAAGAAAAGTATCACATTTGGGTATGTAGTACAAAATAATGCTATTATGTCACAAAAATACACAGAGGGGCTAAATTTAAAAGTTTTTTTAAATGTTTGCCGTGAGCCAATAAAAGACGCACGACAAACCTAGTTGTTTGCCGTGCGTTTGGCAAATACGCACGGCAAACATTGCGCTGCTTGGCACGTGCACGGCAAAGCTGGCACGTGCACGGCGCGTGCGACGGCCGTTAGCCGATGGTGCGACGGCCGTTCGCGCCGGGCACGAGCTGGGCACGTGACGCCTTTTCGCCGTGCGCCGACCCTGAGGCGCACGGCAAACAGAAACGGCCGTTGCCGCCGTCACCGGCCGACCATCGGAGGATGAGGCCCAAGTGCTTTGCCGTGCGTCAAGTCGTCGGCCCACGGCAAAGATTAGTTTTGCCGTGCGCTTTATATTTAACGCACGGCAAACTTTCCTTCTGCCATGCGCCGGTCCTTTGCCGTGCGTTGCCTTGGTGGCGCACGACAAATGTGGTGTTTGCCGTGCGCCCGATATTTAGCGCACGGCAAACTCTCTGGCGCCCGGCAAACTACCGTTTTCCGGTAGTGAAGATCAAGTCCGGGGGTTGCTTGAATCTGTTGGGCCTCTTCGAGGATTTGATCTTGTGAAGGATTGGAGAACTGGTAACTCAAGGGGCTATGCGTTCTGCGTTTACCAGGACTGCAGTATCACTGACATTGCCTGTGCTGCTCTAAATGGTATAAGGATTGGTTCCAATACTATTACCGTCACAAGAGTAAACCTGCAGGTAGCAGCTGAGCCAGATACCGAGATGGAAACCACCCAATTGGGGATCAGGGCAGAGTAAGAAATGCAGTTGCAGGTATAGACAAGCTTTGGATTGTCACCCCTAAAACATACTGTATTATTCTCTTGTGTCCCAATTAACATTTGCTTTTTTTTCTTGGCTTCTGACACTGACATATGCTTTGTAAACAGCGACTTTTGAATCAAGTTTGGAACACGATGGGTAGTTGTTCTCACTCACTATGTACAGCAGTATACTGTTTTTTATACAAGTTATTACTATATAAGAAGAGAAACGAGCAACGATTTGTAGTCATAACCCAAATCATCATGTTAGTACTTTTTTTTTACCCGGACACATGTGTGGCAGTGTAGTTTTCATATTGATAGTCACTGAGTGCTCGTTAATTTTCTCTCTCTCTTGTAAGGCTGTGTGCACATTTTGCAGAGGCCGGGAGTCTTTCAAGTTCGGTTGTATCACCTTGATGTAACGATCTTGAAATTAATAAAACTTCCCATATCGAAAAAAAGATGTTCTCGATTTGCGAAGTTGTAAATGTGAAAGATGGATTTCTTAAATTTGACATAAATTGTTTTTTTTCTGAGAGATAAAGTTGAGATAAATATCTAACCTTCATCTTACTGAGCAGTTATTGATTTGTTCTGTTTGGTTTCAACATTCTCCTTACCTCTAAATATGTAACTTGGTACTGTACATGTAGCGACTTATGTGGTCATTAAGCACCGTGTCATCACCAATAAATTTAATCAAGGTGGTGTTTAGGTGTTAGAATTGGAAGGTTGAATTTGGGAGCAAGATGTCACTTCGTAATCATTGCGCTACTGTAACATTTCATTTGTATGTGTAAAAATTATCCAAAAATTGATTAATTAGGCTCAAAATGTTCGTCTCGCAGAGTACAACAAAATTATGTAATTAGTTTTTAATTTCATCTACATTTAGTACTCCATGCATATTATGACATTTTGATGTGATAGAGAACCTTCTTTTTGCATAGTGTATTTATAAGTAACTTTTTGAGACTTTTGGGAACCCAAATCATGCACACATGGCACGAAAACCAGACTAACGCATCTACATCGTTGGAGCAGCATGAACCAACTGGCACGTAGTGTGTGCACGGTTATTTGCAATTTAGTAAATATAAATTCCAGGTTATAGGGTTAATTAACATGTCTGGTATACATGCGAATACAATTTATCCTCTCTGCTTCTTATAGATAGATGATTTTCCTCCTTGTGTGAGCAATGGGGGAGCAGGTCCACGTGTTGCCAACAGTCGTTACCGACGAGCTCCCACACTAATTGCCTAATTGGCTTAGTTATTTTTTATTTAAAATTGTTATGGAGATCAAACTATTGAATTTTTCATAGTTTTTAATTCAGAGTTCGTCTTTACTAATTGTGTTTTACATATAGAGTCTGGATTTAGGCAATTTTCTTGGCCGTTTGTATGAAATTTAAATTATTATTTTCCTAGCTATTTGTTCCGAATTATTTACCGACTTGAACAGATCGATCAACTTGGGTTGGCAACCTAAGTAAAAATATGCCTGACCAATGTGTCCGTGCAAGGCAATTTTTCCATTGAGTAATGTTGCACGCTTTGTCCGATATGTCGACGTGTCATGTGCATGCAAAGTGCAAACCCATTTACGCTTCCTATAATTGACTCTTTGGACTCGTGGACCAATATAGTGGATACTCCACGTCCACGGTCACATATTATTCCTCAACCTACGGACAAGTAACTATATTACATACAGCAAATGTATTTAATTTTTTAGTGCCCATATTTAACTATGGACTTTTTGAAAAATGACTTGTCTTGAAAACTAGTTACAAAATAATATGACTTTGCTATCTTGGGCAAAAGATTAATAATCTTCTTAATCATGGTCCTTGTTTAGAACCTAGAGCTCGTGTATATAAGAAAGTGTTACATTGTGTGCAGTAGTGTATATCGGTCCCTTGAACTAAGAGAGTTAAGCAAAATCACGCAACTCCTGCTGTACTGCAAAATTAAAGCCATCGTTAGCATCTACAGGACCCTACGACTGATCTCCAATAAGTGCGGCTATATAAATCCAACAAGATCATGATTCATGGGCAACTCCCTCACACCAAGAAATTTGAGCAAATTAAATGGCTTGTAAGGAAGAAGACCTCAAGCTGCTTGGCTCGGCGGTTAGCCCGTTCGCTGTCCGTGCACGCATGGCGCTGGTGATCAAAGGGGTGAGCTACGAGCACATCGAGCAGGACCTCTTCAATAAGAGCGAACTCCTCCGCAGGTCCAACCCAGTGCACAGGAAGGTGCCCGTGCTCATCCACAACGGAAGACCCATATGTGAGTACCTCGTTATCGTGCAGTACGTCGACGAGTTCCTTGTCAGCACCACCCAGCTGCCTATCCTTCCCGCTGATCCGTACGACCGCGCTATTGCTCGCTTCTGGGCTGACTATATCGACAGCGAGGTACAATACTAAAAACCTCATATTTGCCGAGTGTCGAGCTCTTTGTCCAGTGCATTTTCTTAGGCACTTGACAAACAACACATTTACCGAGTGTTGCCAAGAAAACAAACGGCAAAATAAAAACACTTGGCAAATACAAACTTTACCGAGTGCCAACAAAAGGTCGCTCGATAAAGACAATGTTTGCCGAGTGTGCCAACAAAAAAGCACTCGGTAAAGAACGTGCATGTGCAACGGTCATCTAAAGCTGTCTACGCTGTTAGTTATGTGCCAAGTGTTTATTAGTACATATATACGCGGGGTGCCGTATCCCGTATCCGATACGTTTATGATACAGATACATTAAGGATACGCGTTGGGTACGTACCGTGAAGTAGCCCGATTATAAAAATAAAAATGAAAAGCCTGATACGTCCACCGGTACGTATGCCCTTGTTTTTCCATACGGTCTGCCGGCGCCGTGCCGCGGCTGTACGGTAGCCTGCGACCCTGCTCGCCGCTGCTCGTGTCGCGGCCACAAGCCGTCATCACCTTTTGGCCTAGGCAATGATGGGAGGAGGAGTCGATCAGGGATTCAGGGGGAAGGGCTGGCGGCGGCCGCCCGTAGTCCGACACTCCGAGCTACCGCTGCCACGCGTGAGGCCCTCCGAGCCTCTCGAAGTTGTTTGCTCGCCCTGCGCACCTGCTGCGTGGACAGAAGAGAGAGATGAACAAGAAAAGCCGATCCGGACTTGTGCTGGAAGATGTGGACGGCAAGAGCCAAGAGATAACGTTGAATAGCAATGTGCGTGGGTCCTATATAGTGATGTAAAGATGTGGACCGGAGCAGCTGAGGTTTGAAAACATGCTACTCTGTTAATATACATAATTAAGTTACATACTCTGCTAATGGGAGGCTTGCTAGGCCCCAATATTGTTAATTCTTGTGGTAAGTTGAAAGGATCAGAAAAAGAAAGTATATCTGAAGAAACCGGCAGTATGTAATCCTGGAAAGGATACCCAAAAAGTAGTAATCGTGCATATTAATTCTTCTTGTGTCCTTGAAATGTCTGGCCACCCCTTTACATGCTCCTGTTGCCTGGACAACATAAAATTTTAAAACCATGCTAAAATTTAGTTTTTGCTTATTATATGTTTTACTATCCATACAAATTAAGGTCAGTTATTCTATTATATGTTTTATAGATATAAATTTTTAGTTTCAAATCTTTCCATGACCTGCTTGTTACTGGTTCGTACTACATAGTCTTGGTACTCCATATATGACGTCAGCGCACAAATTTTCAACCCTTCAATAAATGTACTTAGGGGCTGTTTAGATCCATGGGCAAATGACATCTGTTTTGCCTTTTCTTTTTTGTCATTTGCCTCCAAACACCCCTATGGTAAAAGGGCAAACAAAAAATGAGATGGCAAAAATCTTTTGTCTCAACATTGTGGTAAAATTGGGCAAAAGGACAAAACTTTTACCGTTTCCCTCCAGACTCCGCATGGCAAAAGGATGGAGGATGGGGTTTAAATGGGTTTTTGCCAAAAGTTTTGCCATTTGATGTAAACACCCCTAATGGCAAATTTTTTACCATTTTTTCTTGAGGATAAAAGTTTTGTTATTATTTGCTGTTGCCATGTGGATCCAAACAGCCTTGTCGATATACTAACTCGGGGCTTCACTTTTTCTCGAGAGTATATGCTAGAAAAAATAGGCAGCTATAATTTCCAAGCAGCACAATATATAATCACTGTAACTGAAACATGCAGGTATATCTATTTGCAAATTCTAATTATAGGTTTAGTTCTTAAAAATGCGCATTATCTATTTAAATATGTAAAGTATTAAAAAACTTTTTATTCTCCCGTAAAAGAAATCGTGATGAAGCAAAAAAAAATTCTACGGACTTTTAATCGTCATGCATTGATTCTACAATTTCTATATTGCAATGCTTCACTAGAACAATTACTATTTATTTGGAATCCGTCCAGTTTTTGAAGCATTCATGGTACAACCTGCAACTTCAAAACACCTATATTCTGTAATGTTGTTTAGATCATTTTTTGCAACACGGGTGAAAGGCGTACATGTTTACAATCTTATTAATTCTTGATTTTCTAGATGTTACACGATTGGCTTGGCATTATGAGAGCGACAACTTTGGAGGAAAGGCTGGAGAAGGTTAAACAGTCGTTTGCAAAGATGAAGCGCTTAGAAGATGTTTTCATCAATTGTTCCAATGGGAAAGCCTTCTTTGGAGGCGAATCCATTGGGTACCTCGACCTTGCTCTCGGTTCGTTTCTCTTCTGGTTCAAAACACTTCACAAGATCTTTGGCGTGGAGATTATTGATGCGACCAACACTCCGCTCTTGGCCACATGGGCGGGACGGTTCATGGAAACCACCGTGGCTAAGGAGGTGGCACCAGATGGGGACAGGATGGTGGCGCACTTCAAGAAGGTTTACAGGTCTGCCCTCTAGGTTTTCGACATGTTATAGTCAAATGTCTAGTAAATTCAGGAAAAAACGATGATGGGTAACTGTCGACGTTATCTACGGTATAACCTAGGTTAAGTTTTCTCATCGTTGATGTATGTTGTATCTCCATATTGCATGCAGTGAAATAAAAGAAGGATTCACCTTGAAGTTGATCCTTATTACCATCTGAAACTGGAGCCATAAATTGCAAACTACGCGATATGTTCAATCCATTTATTTTTCATTTTTTAGCTGTCTCCTAGCTTTTTCGGCGGCAACAGATCAATCAAATCCCCAAATCTAATATTTGGGGATCAGAAGCACTCCATGACAATAGACATTGAAAATGTTGTCGAACCTATCTCTGGATCAGAAGCACTTCAGCGAGTTTGCTTAGAGCTAGAAGTAAACCACGGTGTAATAGCCTTGTTCATAATCTCTAATAATAAAGCTCTCTACTGTGAAAATCGATTATCTGATCTTAACTGGTTGGATCATGACAACGATGGCTCGTGCGTGTGCTGTTTTCTTGTCGGAGGGTTTTTAGAGAGCCTTTCTCGTCCATATGTTGCTCTTTGTTGGTGTATAAAACTGAATGTTAAGTCGTACGTACGGGTAGTCTGCTTTAATATATTGTTTTTATGTCTTATTGATTATGTTTTCTTTTATTTCCTCTTTTAGGTTGTGTGCATCTTAGATAGCAGAGGTCCGAGAATAATCTTAGTGTAATTATATCTATGTAATTGTCTAAGATTAATAATTTTTTTATTGAAAAAAGAAAGCTCTCTCTTTACCTGTAAAAAAAATATCTAGAAGAACTTCATCTTTTTTTTTGATGAAACAGGAGGGGGAAGTCCCCTACTGGATATATATTAAAAAAATTAAAACAAACAGGTTACAGAACAGAACAAAGAAAAAATCAGGGAACAAAGAAAGAAAGGAAGAAAATAAGCAAAATTACACAAAAGCTTGCAGCCATTCAGCCATTGGAGCTACTAGATCTGCTCTTGCCCTATGAGAAAGCAGGTTGAATTCTTTTCTGAAGATGTCACTGCAGCGTTCCAGAGACGGCGCAATAGCTCTGAAGATTTGGTCATTTCTGATTGCCCATATACTCCAACTCATGAGGATGATGATATCCATGAAAAAAACTACGTTCAGCTGACCTCTGAAGGATTGAAGAATATCAAAAGGGCCCTGGAAATCTGGCACCTGCAGGTTTATTGAAGCCCAACAAGCCTGAGCAAAGGGGCAAAGGAGAAAAAGGTGTGCTACTGATTCAGCATTGTCAGCATGACATAGGACACAAGAATACGATGGCAGCTCCATATGTTTCCTCTGCAACAATTCTCTAGTATTGAGTCTATCCTTGTGTTTGTGTTGACAGGCCGATTTCCACAACCATTTGAAGGATGGATGAACTTCCATTGTACCTCTGAGTCACTTGTATGCTTTGGAAGAGGAGAAAAAAGATGTTCCCCATATGTAAGTCCAAATGTCATTTTCTGTAGACTCCGGGAACTTCATCTTTGAGATGGAAGTTGAAAAATCCATATGGTACACAAAGATAGGAGCGCATGGAGGATGGTCATTGCCGATGAGCACGGCAGGATCACGATGGCCAGACACACGAGCCCCTCTCGACAACAATGCGGAGCTTGTCCATCCACTGTGGTGATATGATGCATCCGCTGGTTCATTGGACGTACAGAAGCTTCTGAGGCAGATCTCCGCCTTGCCTGAGCAATGCGGCAGCACGTATGATCGAAGGAGAGCAGAGCAGCAAGCAAGCCCATTAACACCCAAGCCCAGCACGTATGATCGAGGCCCATGATGGGCTTGCTGCTCTGTTATTTCGACCGCAGGTCTTTTGGGCCCAAAATAAAGATAAAAACAAAAAAATGCGTTACTTTCATGTAGCAAGGGCAGGAGCAGGATAGCGACAATTTGCCGGCTCCAGAATTTTCCACATGTTTCTTTTCTGATATCTGCAAGAAATGTAAATTTGGCCAAGTCACCCACTACACTTCTACTATTCCGAAAGTACTTTTCATTTAATACAATTCTTTTCAAGACATTAATACCTTTGGGTTGCGATGCCTGTTTCTGGATTTTAGATTTATATATAACAATCGTACACGTGCTAATTGTAGCCAAAACGATTCAGTGGGGTACGATATTATCGCGCAAACTCTAAAAGATAATCGCATGCCTGATCTATTTGTTTTGTGAATTAATATAAATTTGCATATTGTAGGAATCAGGATGAATAAATGTTGACGTCAATTTCGGGCCAATTTTAGTTGTCAACAATAAGATTATTAGAAGCATGTCACCAGATTGTTCAGGAGGAGGCTTTTTATGTAGGTAAATGCCTGCAACCTTATCCTTCTTTTGTACGATGTGCGCACGCATGTCGCGATCGGATTGATCGATTTTTGTCTTTTTCACAAAGATTATACACGACGTAGTAAAGATGGCAGTTTTTCGGCGATATTATTTTAGATTGGATCCTCCCCTGAATAGAGGCAAATAAACAGGAAGGAACGATTGTTCATTGGATTCGTCTCGCAAACATGTACTTATAGGCCGGCAAATACAGCTAGACTCTAGCCAGTCAAGCATGCATTTTATTTCACAGAAAAGTCCGATTTAATTCTTTCCTGCCTTGCGGAGGGGATGACACTAATCGAGAATAATAGCACAGCAACAGAGAACATTGCGGTAGGTTGCAGCCATATCGCCCTTCCCTCGGCACCACTCAACGCACTGATCATACGTGCTTCCAGGTTCCATGGTCTTGCACGGGTATTTGTGCTCAGACGGCTGCTCCCGCGAATGTCGCACCAATAAGGGCGCTTTCAGTGCGTAGCCTACACATATGGATTGCATATATATGCCCATGTCGTCAGTGCCCATGATTGGCCGCAGCATCTGTCGAGCTAATAAAACCCAAGAACAAGAGTGGACACAGATTAGTAATAGTCACCTGCCGAGACAAGGAGCACGGCCATGGCGAGGACGAAGACAGTCTTGCAGCTGGTTGTGGCATGGAGCATGGCCCCCATCGTCTCCGCCGAGCCGCCTACGATGGCCTTGTTGCTGTGGTGACGAGTGTTGATGCTGCCGCTTCAGAGTTCAGATATGGTGATGTTTGTCAACTGAGAATAGTGGCCTACGTACTAGCATCCGGAATATATATCCTGGCGTGCAGGCCATCTTATTGCATTGAACCTTTGTTATTATTGCCCTGCAAGCGTCCAGAAGCATATACTGACGTGTATGTACATGCTGCTGGGTTCTATCTGTATTGCTTTTTAATAAGAAACCTGGCTGCCTTTCTTTTATTCATATACATACAGAGGCGAAGCCAGCACCGGGATCACCCTGGTGCACAGCTTAAGAGGCCTATAGGATTTTCTAGAATTATATGATGATTTTGAACTTAGCTAATGGTAAAAGAGTTATTTACCCTGGTGCATTGGCACCAGGTAAACTGAACGTGGCATCGCCCCTGTATACATAGTATAAAGTGTTATACAGATTTCCTTACGTAGACATCCCTTGGGAAAAACAAAAGTACATCTAGGCTCTTGATTCAAGCTAGATATCTCCATCTCATCTTTACAGGCGGCAACCAGATCAGCAACGCCGCTCGACACACTGCCACAGACATGACAATCTATCATATGTAAAAGTCAATTCCCACGTCAACAAATAGGCTTCCAAAGATATTACAAACAGCTTCACGGCGCTGTTCATGCGCGTCGTTTCTTACCAAGATGTTTCTATTGGACAGGCTTCTTCGTGTTCCAAAAGTGTGTTGTTCCGATAGTGACACACACTGCACACTGAAATTTGACCACTAGCTTTGGTAATTTGCAAGATTTGTTTTATCCTGTGAAGCTCATGATTTCGGTTCTACACTGGGGCTCACGGGGTTGACCTGGTTTCCACCTCAATCAATGAGGGAGATCGGAAATTCTGCACAGGATCTCCGTGTAAAATATATGTGAGGCGTGATCATCTTTTTTTTTTGATACTTTGCGGGGATCATCTTTGTGATGGAGGTAAGGGGAATGGACATCGTTTCGTGAGCTCTTCTATTTTGTGATGGAGAGGAGAGCTCACGAAACGATGGACATTAAGCACAACCTCTTATGTTATTTACTTCACACATCCTGTTTAGGAAGATAAATGACAATTAGTTATTGACTTTTCCATAAATTTGGTGTAAATATATGAAATAAAGTACATTTTTTGTGCGTCAAAAATAAAATAAATAATACTTGCATAATTTTTTGATTAAGATAAATTATCAAACGCTGCAAGAAATAGTCAACAGCCAATAGTAATTTGAACGAGGTAATAATTTTTAGATAAATATGCCAAACTTTTAAAAAATGAATCGGATATTACTAAAATTTTCAATATCCCGTGATTATTTGTAAGGTTCCATAGATTTTCCAATTATACATACTGACGTACATGGTGCTGGGTATATCTATATGTTTTTAAGAAACCTGGCTGTATTTTATTAATTCATATACATAGTACAATATATTAAACAGATTTCCTTACGTAGACATTCATTGGGAAAAACCAATTAATACGTACATCCATCTAGGCCCTTGCTTGCAAGATCTCTCTCCATCTCATCTGTATCGGCAGCAACAAGTAGACATAACAATCTAGCATCTTAGAGCCAATTCCCAAGTCAACAAATAGGCTTCCAAAGATGTTACATACAGCTTTACGCATTGCCACAGCCAAACTTGTCCATGTGCATGGTTTCATGGAGGTACATAGAGTGATAGATTTATATGCCTATATATTTGCATCAGGGTTAATAATTTCTGCGAAATTTCGCTGAAAATTCGCGAATTTCGGTGGAGACCAAAAGAAAAAATCGAAATTTACTACTCCCTCCGTTCCAATTTATTAGTCTTTTGACATTTCAAGATTCAAAGTTAGTAGTATGTATCTAGACATAAGTATATATGTAGATATATACTATTATCTATGAATCTAAATTTGCCAAAACGATTTATAATTTGGAACGGAGGGAGTATTACACTTGCAAATATGTTTTATTGTAAATATAGTACTTTTGATATATATTTGCTATTGTTTATGTTGTAAGTCGTCAGCTTAATAGTTGTATAGCCATAAATTAAACTAATTCCTTGATTAGATGCAAAAACTCTAGAAAATCTTGTAATTTGGTGAAGACTAAAAATATTTCAGCAAAATGTTGCCGAAATTTCGTGAATTTTGGTAATTTTGGTGAGCAACGAAAAAAATCCAAAACCGAAATTTAAAACCCTGATCTACATATTCATAGTGGTACGACGCGTGTGTCTATGTCAGTGTCTATTATATATGGTTTAGACTCTACATTAAGCACGACCTCTTATGTTCATTTCTTCACACATCCTGTTTACGAAGATAAATTACAATTCATTATTGACTTTTCCATAATTAAGTGTAGACATATGAAATAGAGTACATCTTTTTTCACGAAAGTCACAAATAAAATAAATAACACTTGCATAGTTTTTTGATTAAGATGAATTATCAAACGTTGCGAGAAATACTCAACATCAAATAGTAATTTGAACGAAGGCTCTGATATGTTATCCACAAGATATTTAGGCAATGTAATTTCCACTAGGCATATCTAGCCTAGATAGTCCACCAACCTCGCATCACGAATATCGTTCAACATTTCCATATATTTGGTTTAACAATATGCGAAACCTGAGTTAGTATTTTTGATTATCTGATTCAACCTTTTATTTCCATCCGCTACTCCTCAATAGTAGAGTATTACGTCATTGCTAACGTAATTTTGATCATGAGAAACATGGTGCCTTTAATGCCTCGTTCTCCACCATGCCGTGTACCGGTGAGAGGACCGGTTTCCGGTACAAAGGATCGAGTGTGATAAAAAAACTTGTGGATGAGTCTTTTTACTTGTGCCGTAAATTATCCATGGGTTGGCGATACAAACCGCTGTGATCAAGCACACTGTGGCCATCAATTGAGAACTTGCCGGACATAGCTGACGGAGCTGCCGAAGGGAACAGTGGGCGGCTCGACTGTTACGGCTGTGTCAACACCCAGCCCCTTCGCCTGGCAATGCAGGATCCACTGACGGCGAGCTATCCTAGGAAATAAGGTCGTGTTGGGGGCTACCTCATCGGTCGTAAACTCTTGTTATCATCCTAATAATTTCTCAGGGCAGTATACTACACGTCTACACGGCAGCAGACTATTAACAGGTTGCCTCAGGATTTTGGTGACGTAGAGAAAGGGAGAGAGAAGGAGGTGAGAAAAAACGCGATTGTTCAACGAAACAACTGTCTTATGAGCTAAAATTTAGGATCTTTAATCTCTTTCATCACAATTTTATTTCACAGAAAAGGCTGATTTAATTCGGTCCAGCCCTGCGGAGGTGATGGTACTGAGGTGGCATAGTCACACAGCAGCAGAGAACACCATGGTAGGTTGCAGCAAAATCGCCCTTCCCTCGGCACCACTCTTGGCATTGCTCATACGTGCTGCCACGTTCCATGGTCTTGCACGGGAAGTCGTGCCCAGCCGGCTGCCCCGACGAATGTCCCAAGGGCGCTTTAAGTGCGTAGCCTGCATACATTGCCATATGCCCATGTCGTCGTCAGTGCCCATGATTGGCCGCAGCATCGATCGAGAGCTAACGAAGAAGAAGAATGAACACAGATCAGTGATAATCACCCGTGGAGACAAGTAGCGCGGCCATGGCAAGGACGAAGACAAGCTTGCAGCTGGTGGTGGAACGAAAGATGCCCTCCATCGTCTCCGCTGAGAGCTGCCTATCTACGATGGCCTTGTTGCTGTGGTGATCAATGAGTGATGCTGCTGCTTCAGAGTTCAGAAATGCTGATGTTTGTCAACTGAGCATAGAGGCCTACTAGCGTCCTGAATATATAACCTGGCGTGGTGATGTTGCCTGCGGGCAGGCCATCTTATTGATGCATTGACCTTTGTTATGGCATGATATATGCATCTGCTGGGTGTGTCCTGCAAGCATCCAGAAGCATATACACACTGATATACATGGTGCTGGGTATATCAATATCTTTTTAAGAAACCTGTCTCCGTTTTTTTATTTCTTATACATAGTATAAAGTATTATACAGATTTCCTTACGTAGACATCCCTTGGGGGAAAAACTAAGAATCTTAAAGCCAACAAATAGCATCTTAAAGGGAATTCCCAAGTCAACAAATAGCATCTTGAAACGAATTCCCAAGTCAACAAATAGACTTCCAAAGATATCCCAAACAGCTTTACGCATTGGCACACCAAACTTATCGATGTGCCCTTGGAAAACTCAGTCCCCTCTCCCCTCACCGGGCATGATGGTCTCACGCAGTTACTTACAGTGTTAGAGTTATATGCCTATCTACATATTCATAGCGGTAAGATGCATGTGTCTATGTCAACATCAATAATATAGTTCAAACTTTACATAAACACGAAACTTGGTGTGATGATCTAAGAACGAAGACTTATTTAGAACAGTACTGGCTTGCTTGTTGGGAAGTGAAAACCTCTAGAATGACCTTCACTGGTTCGATGGTGACAACGGCGCCGTTCATGCGTGTCGTTTCTTACAATGATTTTGCTATTCGACAGCCTTCTTCGTGTTCCAAGTGTTGTTCTAGTGATGCGCATAACTTAAACGACTCGCACAATACAATGACGCATAGGGGTTTACCCCCCTGTTCCCTAAAAAAAATAATACAATGACTCATCCACTGGAATCCTAGATGCCACTAACTTTGGGTAATTCTCACTACTACAAAAATCGTGGTGGTAACTGTAGCATCCACTCCACTGGGAATTCCGGGACCGGACCGGGAAGGGGGGGGGG
>OAMR01000303.1:1081210-1094592 GCA_900205405.1 Echinochloa crus-galli
GGGGGGCACCCTAAAAGTGCTGCGCCTATTTCCAAGGGTGGCTCGTCGCATCAGCCGTAGCTCGAAACCACTGTTTTCAGGTGTGGGCAAGCATCACCACAGCTAAAGATCACCCATCCGCTCAGGCAGTTAAAAGAAGTTGACATTGACCCAGCCCTCCTCCCTCTCTTGTCCTTTCACGTCATCCATCCCAGCACATATCCTTTCACCAGTTTCCCTCCCACTCTCTCTTCCTCCCCCACCCAATCCGCTCACACCCAGGCACCCAAGGGCAAAGCGGTGTGTAGCGGCCCCCATCCAGCCTCAGGAGCGGTGGTGGTGGCATGGAGGCCGGAGGGTGGCAGCGCGCAGCAGCCCGTGGCAGGCCTAGCAAGCAGCAACGGTGGTCTGGAGGGAAGCGGCCCTGGCCGGCCTCAGCAGTGGGGCTGGCGGCATGGAGAGCGATGGCTCGGTCTCCCGCACGGCGGCGGCGGCCTGGTGGCGGCAACAGGAGGCAGGTACGGCCGGCTGCCGGCCACCGCATAGCCCAGGCATGGTGGCGGTGAGCGCCGTGCGTGAGGTGTGCACCCAGCATGACGGCGGCAATGGCGATGATGACGATCTTGGAGGTGATGGTGGAATGAAACTTGGATCTCCAGTACCAGAAAACTCAACTTTTACACCGGTTGGGAAAGCCCTTTAGCACCGGGTATCCCAACTGGTGCTAAACACCCGAGGCTAAAGGGGTGCCCTTTAGCACCGGGTCAAATATCCGGTGCTAAAGGTATTTTTTAGCACCGGGTCCAAATACGGCCCGGTGGTAAAGATTTTCGCGGCAAAAAAAATACTCCTCATCCATTTCTCTCTCCCCCTCCCTCTCCTGTTCTTCTTCAAGAACCAGAATAACAAGAATGTTCTTCTTCAAGAACCAGAAAAACAAGAAGAACAAGAAGATTCATAACATATGTATTTATTTCTTACATATACATAGTTTAAAACTTAACATTAATCTACCAATCACACACCTCGCACCTCACGTATGAAACAAAAGAAGAAAGAAAAAATATGCACTCAACCTCATATCACAGATCACACACCTCAGATATGAAACAAAAGAAGAAAAAACAAAAAAAAAAGAAACAAAAAGATCTGCCTACCACAAACAGAACGACCGGCCTGCCAACTCCTGCGGCCGTGACTAGATGCCTGCCAGCGCCGCTGCACGCGCCCGCGGGAGCGCGCGCACTCCGCCGCCTGCCAACTGCCACAGATCCGCCCGCCTACAGGCCTGCCTGAGCGCCAGCCCGCGCGAGTGCCCGCCATCCGCCTGCGCGAGCGTGCCGCCGCCTGCAGGCTGCCTCGATCCGCCGGCCTGCAGGCCTCTGCCTGAGCGCCAGCCCGCCCGACAGCTCTGCCTGCGCTCCCAGCAGCGCAAGCGCCCCGCCCGCCCGCCAGCCGCCGGTCAGCCTGCTCGCCTCCTCTATGGCCTGGAGAAGAGAAGGAAGAAACAAAGTGTGAGAAGAGAAGAAAAAGATAAGGCTGGAGAAGAGATTGGAAGAGAGAAGGGAATAAAAGAGGTGGTCGTGCGGAGCTCGTTAGCACCGGTTGTAGTATTCAACCTGTGCTAAATGAGTTTGGGCAAATTAGCACCGGTTGCTGGCTGCAGCCGGTGCTAAGACTATCTCCAACAATGAAGACCTAAATGAGAGACCCATCTACTCTTTTGGGTTCCCTACAGTCAAAAGATACCTGACCCATTAACTCTCTTCTCCAACAGACGACCTATCCTCTTCCCTTCCTCCTGGCCTTCCTCCTCTCGT
Source organism: Echinochloa crus-galli (assembly GCA_900205405.1). Classification (NCBI taxonomy): domain Eukaryota; kingdom Viridiplantae; phylum Streptophyta; class Magnoliopsida; order Poales; family Poaceae; genus Echinochloa; species Echinochloa crus-galli. The sequence continues at coordinate 1,083,010 of OAMR01000303.1, forward strand.
GAGCACGCCGCCGCACCGCCGTCTTTGCGGTCGCCTCCTCCGCCGCCGTCTTCTTCCTCCGCGGTGCGGCGCCTGACGCCCTTGACCGTTCCCGCTCCCGCTCCTCCTCCGCGGTGCCCTTTGCGTCCTTCCGCGCCGAGCGCTAGATCGTCGTCGCCGTCTCCTCGTCGCCCAACGCCGCACTTGCGCGCGTTAAGGGCTGGCAGCTCCTCGCTGTCGGCGACTCCCGCACGCCCGCCGTCCTCCTCCTCGTCGGCGCTCAGCGTTCGAGCGAGGGAGTAGGGGAGAGGAGCGGCACGGAGGGGCGGCAATGGTGGGGGAGGAGAGGGGGCGCGGAGGGCGGCGGTGATAGGGAGGGGAGCGGGCGCCGTGCGCGGCGGGGGCGGCGGTAGGGCGAGGCGGGAGCGGCGGCGGAGCTATGGGGCCGGAGGCGGAGAAGCCGAGGGAGGCTGCCGCGGCGCACAGCGAATGGGTCGAGGAGAGAGGAGAGCTATCTTTGGGTAGTGATGAGGCCGGTACCCAGAATGGCTCTCCGGTTTGGGTCCTCTGTTGGAGACTGTTTTAGCTACCTAAAAGTACTGTGCGTCACCTAAAATGGGTTTGGGTAGCGGGATGCCTACTCTGTTGGAGATAGTCTAATAGGGGATCTTTAGCATCGAATTTTGTTGCGACCTGGCGCTAATGAGTCCCTCCCTGCTGCCCCTCCGCGCTGCCCCGCTCCTAGCCATTGAACCTGTGCTAATGCACCCTTTAGCATCGGCTCCAAAAATGGCCGAGGCTTAGAGGGGGGCAGATGTCGAGTATTCTGGTAGTGCCCATTGTCGTCTCCGGCTCCAACGATCAATATCTCGATCTACTCCAATGGTGTTTCGGCACATTGCAGTGGTATGTGTGTATATATAGCTGAGATCGATGAGCCTGTGTGCTGGCTGTGTATATGGAGCTAGCACAGATGCCATCTATATCTTGCATGATGGCCGGCGTGATGAATCATGCCGGTGCTGGTCTGTGGTGTGCTGGAGAGATATGCCTGATCTGCTGTAGATATGGTAACGTTTCCCTCGGATCAACTAATCGTAGCAGTGTTTTATGGCCTGGCAGCATCTTGAAGATATCTTAGCTGGTGAGATATGAAGTGCCATATATATATAGTCTCGAAGATACGCTCTGCCAGTGCCTTAATTTATTTCCTGCAGCTGGAGTCTCGTGACAGGTGCTCAAAAACATGGCAACTCATAGGCACCAGTGAGGCAGGTGTTGGTGAGGAGGTATATGAGTCTTATAATATGACGAGTGTGAGAGGACTTGCTCTTCCGGCAAATTTGTTTGCCACTTACCTAGTTAGCACCAATAAACATTCACTTGCTGTAGAAATTATCTGTTGTGAAACATGTCGTCAACCGTTGGATCTTCTTCCTCTCACGCCTCTCACGATAAGGACAAGAACACAGGTATAAAATAGACAAGGACACAATATAGGTGGAGCCTCTTTTATTCCTCAAATCGATATCTTACAATAAGGGTGCTCCTCCGTATATATACTCCAAGTAAAAACATAGAGTTTGGTAAGAGTCTACAACATAATCGAACTAGGACTAGCTAGGAGTCCTTTATCTCCCCTGCCTTCTATTGTTGATAGATCCGGTTAGTACTCTCCAAGAGTCCTTATTTTACAACATTATCAACATCTATTGGTGGCCTAGGACACCACCAAAACGCCCTCGCTCCGCAACTGTCCAACCCTTACGGGTTATGGTTGAAAATTTTTTGCCGGATTACCGGTCGGTGTTGCCAGCATCTGCAGACATCATTAATGTCGGTGTTGCCAGCATCTGCAGACATCAAAACTAATCAACGGCTGCTAAATTTTCCAAGCACCGGAAAAACTCTCTTATTATTTAACTGCAGCTTGCGGAGGTGGTAATCTTTTGCTGCCGCAGCAGAGCATGTGGATGAAGCCTCCTCCATAGAAGCCCTGACTGTTGGCACCACCTGGCGCCCTAGATCAAATCTGCAACACGCACGGCGTTGGGTCCACCTTCTCCATCGGCGGCGATGCCACTGTGCCGGCCTTTCCCGTGCATAGCCTGCATAATAGATATATATAGGAGCCCAGGTATGTCATTGTCGTCAGTACCCGCGATCACTATTGGGTAGTAGTAAATCTGCATCCAGATAAAAGAGGGAATTTAGGGCAGTGATGAGGAGTCACCGTCTGGGAGTAGGAGCACAGCCATGGCGACTATGCGAATTGAAGGATGACGGCGATCTTGATGGTGGTGGATGGGGAACGGAGCTTTGGTGGATGCTCTGTGGTAGTTCTCAGACCCTTTGCAGACGCTGCACGTATACAGAGAGTAGAGCCATGAGCAGGTGGCCATAAGTGAGTCAGCTGATGCTTGTTTTTATTGCGTTCTCGGTATGGCCTGCAGACGTTCAAAAGTGAACAGTTCGTATATACTAGCCGTACGTGAACCCTTCATTCGCACGGGTATTTATTTTTTTTAAACAATAACAAATGAATGCAGGACTCGTGCTAATTCCGGACATGGTCGAAGTGGGTTTACCCAGTCACCTTATTTTGATTGGATCAAATGAACCTGCATCTACAGGATACCATCCCAAGTACCACCATCCATGGGGAGGGAGTCTTGAACGGCAATGATGGAAATGGTGAAAGCACTACGTAGCATTGGACTCATATATGGAACCACGAAGAAAAGTGCCATTGATGCAGAGGTACCAATGCAGCGCACTTTCTGAACCACGATATACGAACCAAATAGCTAGTGGCAGCCTCACCCATGAACAGTAAGAATCAAAGATCCATGAATCAAGCAGAGGATCGATGAGCGGTGCCCCAACTTCTCTAGATCCAAGACGAGAAATCCAGGCAACAACACACCAATGGCCCCAACCATGTGCCTTCGACCAATGCTGTAGGTATGTCGTAAAACCTCAGAAATTCATATCTCGTTGTTCGATTATATAGAGTATACTTCATAAATCTTACAATTCGTATTTTCATGGTTTGTTGTTTGTGTAATACGTTAGCTTGTTCAGTAACGTGAATTGATAATAGTTCAGTTGGTAGACAATGTCTTCAACGACAGCAAGACGCATGTGGTGACTCCGTGAATCTAAAGATCGGATCTACCGGCACAGTCTCTCGGAGATGCTAAAAGGGTAGGGTTTACATACGCATATTCATATGGATGAGTATGCGTTTGTATGAGCGTCGCATCCGTACTGGTCTTCCACACAAAAAGAAACAGGGCAGTAACAAGCATTTTGCATGTGCCGCTATCCATAAGATATGTTTTCAAAAAGAATTGCAGGCGAACATATATGAAAAAAGTCCATCCATATTAGATATTATTTGAAATATGGTACTCCGGGACGGTGCTCATATGCCATTTATTTAAGGGAAATGGTTTAATTCGACTGCAGCTCGCCGAGTTGGTGACCTAGGTTTGCAGCAGCACACCCTGTGGATGAAGGCGCCTCCAGGGTAGTCCTGGTTTTTGCACCAGTCTATGCAGTCCTTCAATGGCGCTCCAATCCCCAGGTAGCCGCAGGGCGGCGTGTTACCGGCCGCCGGCAGAACTGGATACACACAAAGTAAGTCATAAGCCACAGCAGGATGACGACCCCATTCGATGGTCTTTGTCTTAGCACATTGCTGGCTTAGTACACAAGTATATATAGATCGCTTCAACTGACCCTAGTGTTTCACGAGATCTGCCAACATCCTGAACATATCATACCCTAGAGATATATGCTGGTTATCCTTGGGCTCTGTCAATTTATCCTTGGGCATTATTTTATTTTGCGAGGATATCCTTGGGCTTGACATGTTGGCTGCAAGAAGCGTCCTGAAGATATATGCTGACGTTCATGCATGGTTTGCCCTGCGTATGCACTGTGCATGTGGGACTCGTATGCACCAAGCGTTCAGCCAGTGTAACAAGCAGGTTCAAACACGCACGTAGGACGATGTACATCGACACCTTTCATGTATGATGTATCTATTGAAAAGTGGAATGTTTTTTCTGTCGACGCGCCTTGCCGGCCTGCCTCACGTCACGTCCTCGCCAGACGATTAATATGAAGCCTTAAAAATGAGCATCGCATTAGTATTTCTATTGTTAGTTCTAAAAGTTTATTCTTCTCATGTGTAATCTAGCAATATGTGTTTTATGTGCTTAGTTATCCAGAAAGAGAGGAACTTATTATCTTTGTTCTTGTACTATATATGAGTTTAAAGATGCATAGCATGCATGAATAAAATCTACAAATTTTAAAATATTCTCCATTCTCTCTCAATTATTAATTTATTGTTGTTGTTGAACTAAGCAATGCATAAATTCCAAGAGATTCAAAAAGATTAGCCATTTTATTCATATGTATCTCCAATAACTTATATGGCAATTTTACCATTCATTTATCAGTATGAAATGCCAATGAGACAAAAAGGCCTTCTATAGGACTATAGGTCTATACACAAAGTGCACCCGAAAGCCGCAATGACTTGTTCTGCCTATCAAATAGGGACACAAGTAAATGATGGCAGGGTGTCATAAAGAGATGAAAACTCAGTGGCACATTTTTTTTTAGATAAAAAGAGCCAACGCAAAGGACACCTCGAAGGGTCGTACTGGCCATGATATAGCGATCCAAGTACATTTTGGCTGGGTGGCATTAGAAATTATGGGAGTCTTTTTTAGTTAATTTGTATAATGGTGTAGGTGGGTAATTTGAACAAAGATAGGTAAAGATAATAAAAAGGATTTGGCTCAAAATCTTTGGACGGTGGACCAAATCCTTACTTATCTCTTCTCTCATTGTATCTTATTAGTCAAATGGTGGGGTTGCTGTGTTTTAGTGCATAGCTTTGGGTCCAAGATTTCAGGTCATTCATCCGTCACATAATGAATACCATTGGTCTCAATCGAGGCCCACGTCCAGGCCGAATTTGGCCTTATCCAGTCATTGTAGTATTTGTCATAAGAAATAAAGCAACTTGATCAGTTTTTTAATCTAAACCATTACAAAATAATGCATGCGCAAAGGCAAGCAAGTAAGCAACCGGCCCGAAGAAACCAAAGAAACAGTTGGGCCAAGTTCCTATTGAATAAAAATCTTCATAAAGGAAAAGGCAGTACAAATTACAGAAAAATGAAGAGAAAATTATGTAAAGATTAAGGAAACAATAGAGAACCCCAAAACAATTTTAGTGAGTAGAGTGAAAATAATTTATATATTCATGCTTATATGTCTATGATTGTAACTAATAATATTGGTGCAATCCTTGCAACAAAAAATCCTCGTACAACAACGACATTAATCGTGTTGGTGTTGTCTATACTTAGCTCGAGATTGACTACCCTCCCCAACTGCTAATTAGTTCGAATTTTTAGCTGGCAGCTGGTCAAATAAACATCGATTGGAACCGTTTGTAGTATGCTTCTCTTAGTTCCGGTAACAAATAATCACCTTGTCAGGTTGGAACAACAGTGCTATTAGTTCGGTGACCAAGGGGAAAGATATAGAGAGAATTCCTTATTTGACATCAAAAAGTGACTAGTCCTTATATGATCCTGAAAACTTAACTATGCCTTATTTAACCTCAACTTTGTGCAACCATGCCTTATATGACACTACCATTAGTTTTCCCGTTTTGTGTCACATGAAAAGACGATTTTGCCCCTATGGTTAATTTGGACTCCGACAGCAAGATTATATTTACAAACCAACAAATTTCAGCAAGATTATATTTACAATAAAAATTCAGCAAGATTATATTCATCATAAAAATTCAAAATTCAAATTTTGAATTTTGAATTTTTATATCTTGCTGAAATTTGTTGGTTTGTAAATATAATCTTGCTGTCGGAGTCCTAATTAACCATAGGTGCAAAATCATCTTTTCATATGACACTTAACGGGAAAACTAACGATAGTGTGATATAAGGCATGGTTGTACAAAGTTGAGCTCGGATAAGGGATAGTTAAGTTTTCAGGGTCATATAAGGAATAGAGTCACTTTTTGATGTCAAATAAAGAATTCTCTCAAAGATATATGTGTAGACAATTAAACAATTGTATTCCATGTACTTTATTTTTTCAAGCAATGAAAAGTAAATACACTCCACCAGAACAAGACACACCACTCAACTATTACATGCATGCCCCTTATTTCACATAGTGTATATTATACTAATTTGTGTGTGTACACACACAAACCGGTGCATCAACATATGACTCTTGCGCAGGTACACGGTGTGTCTTGCCAATATCATACTTAGTAGTTGTTGTTTTCCCAGAACTGAGACTGCAGCCAATCTATGAGCTTCTTCTCCACTTGGAAAGCCCTGGACAAAACATCATCCGAGATCGGCGGTTTTGATCCGAAGACTGCACTAGCAATAGTAATAACCCCTGGGTTCTGGCTACTGAGCGAGGATAGGGCAGCCGCAGGCTTCTCATGGTCTAGGTTCATCTGGAAGTGGATCATCGCCTTGGGGAACACGAACACGTCACCTTTCTTGACAACCTTGGAGAAGAGCCTGTTCGGGTTGGAGGTCACAAAGCCGAGGTAGAGCGTCCCCTCGAGCACAGTGAGGAGCTCAGTGGCGCGGGGGTGTAGGTGAGGCGTGTTCACACCCAGGGGCGCGTAATCGATGTGTGCATACGAGATGCCAAGAGTGTTGAGGCCAGACATTGATGTTGGTGACGATGGACCCGAACTTGTTCATGGTGTTCCGTGGCTGGTCGAGCCTGGCTGCGTTGAAGAAGTCGTCTGGGGTGACGGACATTGGGTCCTTGCATGGGAATCCGTTTACTCGCACTGCACGCACAGGAGAAGTAACATGTTGATTATAGCAATGTTTATACATTACATCACCATTGGTGCAACCGTTTGTCAGCACACAACACATGCAGGCTCGTTTACATACTTACCAGGCGATTTCAGGTCAGCGACACAGAAGTCTTGGAGAGGGCTAGGATCAAAGGCGATGGCCTGCGGCCATGAGGCTAGCGCAACGAGAGCCGTGACGAGGACAAGCTTGGAGGAAGAGGAGGCCATTGTGTTTATCGTTTATTGGGTGATCGGTTGAGGTGCTTGCAACGGATGGGGATGGATGTGGCTTTATATAGCAGCAGATCGACCGATCGAGGTGGCAAAGTATTGCAATATTTTTATCAATAGGCGTAGTACGTACGTACGTGGAACTTGCAATGGTGTGATTGAAATAGTCTCGTACAGGTACAGTCGTACCGTTATTTGTTTGATCTTGAATATTTCCACTGCTTTCATCAACGCTCCCAACTAATCCGGCCTGTGCTTCTTTGACATGACGTTTTTGGACGACTGTGAGTAGCCACGTTGTAGTATCATCATATGACCTGCTACCTAACATCGTCGGTGGATTGCCACGTTGGCTACGTATAGAAAACTAGGTCGTCGTCCTTTATCCAGTTCAGTCCGTCCTCACGCGATACGTACGCATGCATATTAGTATTTAATTTAGTGCAGTCAGCCATCAGACATACTCCCTCGGCCACATGACGTAAGGACTGGAGGGTTCAAATTTTATACCAAAATATAAGGTTCTGAAGGTATAGGATAAAACTAAATGAGGTTGGTGGGTAGGTGAAGAGTTGGTGGATAGTGTAAAACGAGAGGTATAGAGGTCATTTCATGCGACTGTTATTTTTTGAGTTTGAACGCTTCAGGACTTTATATTTTAGCATGGAGGGAGTATATCACATTGCCATATTTTTCCGGGAAAATTGGCCACACTATTTTGTTCAGGCACATAAAACATCTACATACAACCAGTAAAAGAGTAGCTTCGGTGGTCTCACGCTGATGATAATCCTGTTTGCGGCATCTAATAAAGAGTAAAGCATCTACCTTGCTTGCATCCCGGATTTCTGACGTTTGGAAGACTTCTTTGTTACCATATTTCTAGGGGAGTGATTAGCTTGCACGTAATCTAAGACTGCAATATGTAAAAATGCACGCCTCGCAAAAACTAATGTCATAAACGACTGAGAAGTTAGCCAAGATCCCAGGAAGTGATTTGCTACGTCGGAGATCGAGTACGTGTCCTTTACATTTAGAATGGGGGAAAGCTTGTATCACCACGTTATAAGTGGTTGTTTTGCATATCATAGAATGAAACTAGTTTTCGTAGAACAGGTCGCGGTTTCTCAAAGGATTTTAAGAACGCTCGTCTTAGGTCTTTAATTTGGCTGACTGAAGTTAAATTAGACATCACAGTCCTTGGATCACAAGAATTGTGTGCACGTTTAACCAAAACAATGTTCGGTTGCGTGAAGACTAGAAAATCGTTACGACTATTGACTGAAGAAATCAGATGATGCAGGATTAGAATATGGATAAATCTTCAATAGCTGTCACCCTCAGATCTCTGACGTTTCAAAGATTGGTCACCATACTTCCGGGGAGTGGTTAACTTGCACGCCATCCTGGAATGCAATTAATGTATGCCTTGCAAGCAGCATGTCACAATGCAAACGACTAAAAAGGTTCTTGAAATTCTAGGTAGTACTGGGGTGGGGAGTGTCCTTTATATTTTTATTAATAGGCGTGAAAGTCTTCTTCCTCCATTATTATTTGAACTTCTTATAAATACTCGAATCTCTATCTCGGATCGATAATTGACATAGCTAAATGATCCGTATAGAAATTTTAGTCATGAACCCAACGATATAAGAAATCGGCGTATTACTATTCAACTGTAAGAAAGACCCTCCTCCGTTGAAAATGTCAAGACTCCAGCCATGTTTTCTGAATAAAAAAAGGTTTCACAAAAAGGACATTAAGGCCAAACTCGAGTTTGTTCGTAGAATTTAAAATAGCGAAAACATTGGAAAAGGTATGGAACCTCGAACATTATACAATTTTGGGGAAAAAAGTACCAGTTCTAGATCTAGCTATCTCAATAATCCTTCCCTGACTTTGCTCAAAATGTCAGGATAGTCAAGTTCGCGGAACTGAGGGTTGAATAGTCAATGGTTGTACCAGCAACAATAAGCTGCCACAAATGTTTCGAGAAACGTCATCGTATTTTCTAGTCCCCTTATATTTTAAGCTAATGTAGTCATTCTAGTTGGTACAGTTCCATCTTCTTTTAATCGGAGCTTATTCACTAATAAAAGCAATTCTATGGTTGGAAGTGATTCTAACACTACCATTGAAATCATCATCCGCTCTCATCCTATGCGTCGGCACCCTCAAGATCCGGTGCTAATAATACAACATTAGCATCGGGTCGAAAATTCGATCAGTTGCCCTCGGGGACCTTTACCTTTAGCACTAGGTCGTAACACCAATCCTTTAGCACCGGTTAGTCCATCCTTTAGCACCGGTTGTTGTTACGACCCGGTGGTAAAGGGGGTCTCATATGATACTTTAAAAGGAAAGCATGTTTTACTTCATTACACGTGCTGCGTAGGTGAGATGGAAAGAAGAGTACGCGCGACTAAGAGGTCAAGTTTGAATTCCAGCAGCAACGCACATATTTTTTTTAGCGAGTGGGCATCTTTAGTACCGGTTATTGGACCCGATGCTAAAGGTGCTAAGGGAGGTTCCCAACCGGTGCTAAAGAGGATTTTTCTGCCAGTGTAATAAACTTTATGGAGACAGTAATCTAAGGCGAGAATTGAATGGGGAGAAGTTATGCTCTGCCATATAGACCTGTAATATCATTCGATGTGCCATCGACCTAAGCGGTTTCCATACGCCTAACAAGGTTCTAAAAAGTCATCATCCATGCATCATACGGAGTACGGTTTAAGTCAGATTTGTACGTTTACCAAAAAAAAGGCAGCTTGTACGTCATCATACTATAATGTTCAGTCCAGTCAGCCATGAAACCATTGTTCGTGTTTATTCGGTCGTAACAGTTAAGAATATAGCAGACAGATGGGAGCTTGCATGTTCAACTAGTAATTACTACTATATCAAACATCAACGAACGGAGGTAGTACTGGGCAGACAAAGCTTTGATTTTTTTTCACAAAATTTCAAAACTCTGACTGATTCACCCTTGACTGACTAGTTCATAGACATGATTGTCTCGAATCCATATACTACTTTGTTCTAAGAGCCGGTAAAATGACATTTTTACGAGTGGATGCCGCGCGCGCCCCCTCCTGCTAGAGCGCACCTGCAAGTTGATTTCTATGGGCGGGTGTGCACGTTTGCGTGAGCGAGTTTTGGATCACACCTGAAAATTGAGATCTATAGGTGGGTCATGCCTTCACCCAACCCTAAAAAATGGGTTTAGAAAACCAAAAGGCACAGAAATCCAAAATAAAATAAAAAATGTGCATTTCCCCGACCCATTCCTTGCGCCAAGCTCCCAGCATCGCAGCAGCTGCACAGCTGTGCGGGCTTGCTGCCTTGGTACATGCCGCTCCTCTCCCATAGATCCACCTTTAATTTGCAGTGTTAAACCAGTGCAGCCGCACTCGCTGGCGATTGCACAGTCAGCTCTGCCATGCCAAGCCACGCCAACTCCGCTGTACAACAGCCAGCCAGCTGGCAGAGGCGCCACTGGCTCTGCCAAGCATAGCCCCGCCGAGCCTGTCACCCTGCCCATCTCCGTCGCGCTGCGCTGGTTTGGGCACCTCCATGCCATGTCGGCATTCCCACCCCTCCACGTGTGGTGAAAGGATAAAGTAAGAGAAAGAAGAGAGTAGAGATAAATAAAGAAGTGGTTACGAAAGGAAAAGACTGGGAAAGGGGGGAGACCTTTAGCACCGGTGATTTGATTTTAGTTGACGTGTTGTTGTTTGCAGACAAAATATATATACCTCGATCAGCTTACCGCATCAAAATACCTTTCTGTATATTCTTTCCTTTATGATATAAGGAGGGTACGCAATGACGATGCAAAAGGTCGGAATACATTCCTTTCTTACATAAAATGGGATTTGGCTTGCAATCTTTGGACGGTTACTGATATATTATTTGCAATGATCAAGTGGAACAAATCATTACTTGTCTCTTCTGCCGTTGTTCCTTAGTAGTCAATGGGGACGTAGCCGTGTTTTTGCACATAGCTTTGTGTCCAAGATTTCAGGTCCTTCTTTTTCCATTAAGAATGCATTCCATAGCTCTCAACCAAGGCCCACCACATTGAGGCCAAGAAACTATTATTCCATACCTAATAATCGTACAAAAAAATCCTATGTGATACCATTAAAGATAGTGGTTCATCAATTCACCCTAAAATTATTTTAAAGGCCAACCCGCACATCTCCGTCGCGCTGCGCTGGTGTGGGCACCTCCACGCCAAGTCGGCCTTCCCACCCCTCCTCACATGTGGTGAAGAGATAAGGTAAGAGAAAGAAAGGAGTAGAGATAAATAAAGAAGTGGTTAGGAAAGGAAATGAGTGGAAAAGGAGTGCTGGACCTCCAACGCCTGTGATTTGATTTTTTTCAACATCTGCAGGGGTGGGCCACGTCCCTACCCACTCCTGGATATCAACTTCGAAGAGCAAGTGATGCCATTAGCCGCCCTCAGAGGTGGATGGATTGGGGGC
>OAMR01000303.1:1095715-1113936 GCA_900205405.1 Echinochloa crus-galli
GGGGGGGGCTGAAGGGGGGCATGGAAATTAACCCCCAACGTTCTACTAATCCAATATATCCCCCTATATTGAATAGTTAATATATGTCTTCCGTGTTGTTTTCTTCGTCCTAAATCATCACAAAGTTATTGTATTTCGTTGAGGCCCAATTACTCAGTTAGTAGCACAACATTTATGTGTTGTCTTTCGGTGGCTCAAAAGAAACACCATGAATGTAAAGCGTCGCACTCGACGACCTACTCGCATACTGCTCATATCTATATAACCTATATAGATGCACCCCACTAAGATTCATTAATTTTATTTCTTTGAAAATGCAAGCTACATCATACATGAAACCACTATATCAGACGCCGCGTCACCATCATCCATTGAGACCATCTATTTATATCTTCCATCGATTTTCTATGACTAATAGCATCCGTGTATGTAATTTATTTGGCTTTGTGAGTACAATGTTACAAATTTTTCACAATAGAAATAATATATGATAAATCATTTAAGAGCCGTTCGCTCTCAACAATTAATGAATCTTAGTCTTTTCATGCAAAAGAATTGCCATGCAATCACTAAACCTTAGTGTTTCTACTTTTAAATTTCACCTTAAAATCATGTATAATGTGATTCGCAAAATAATATTGTCATGTAATCATTTTAATGTTTCTACTTTCAATTTCATCTTAAATTCTACTTTAAGATATTTCCGCAGCATCACGTGCGGTATCGTCTAGTTTTATTTGATTTTTGCCCATTCACTCTCTTTTAGCTTGTACTTTGTTTTGTTTATTGCCCCCCTATACTCAATTCCTGGCTCCTCCCCTACCACCCTGTCAATAAATTCAAAACTAATAACAAATACAGTACTCTTCGCCAACAAGTTATATGTGGTATATTAATATAATGTTTTTATAATATATGAGCTACTGTACAGCCGTATGGTGTACTAACTCCATTGCTATTTTTGGTCGCAATATTTGACTATTCGTCTTATTCAAAAATTATTTTAAATATACGAAATAATAAGTCATATAATTAACTAAAAATAAAGTAAATAATATATTTAAATAATTTTTTCAGTAAGATGAATAGTCCAATGTTGTGAGAAAAGGTAAAAAATGAATAGATTTGTAACGCCTGTAGTATATATAATTTATAGTTGGCATTCTAATATGGAATGTATGAGGGATGTTTGAGTTTGTAAATGATGTATAGTCTAATAACTTATTTAAAAAAATTTGATTTTTTATTTTAGGTTTTATAAACATGCAAAAAGATTGCATGGCAATTTTAGGAACTTTTGGACGATGTTTATATAGTTTTATGTCAAATTGGCAAATGAAATTTTTGATTTGAAAACTAGAGATCTTGTGATGGGTTTTAAGATGAGTAAACTAAAAAGTTTTAGATCTCTTCCATGATTTTCAGTCTGCCGAAAAACATTCATGTGCAAAACTAGAGACATGGTTCAGACAATTTATTTGGACGTGCGGAACTCATACATGGATGGCAGAGGAGCCGGAGCAATATTCAGATGGCCGGCTTAATAATGGCCTGGCAACATCCAGTGACGGCCAGCTAGTTCTGTCGTCAGATATAGCGGGCTCATCCATGTCTGGGTGCTAATTGATGATCAAATGGGTGCTGAAGCAAATAACCCTTATGCACAGCTAACATGGATGAGCAAGCAGTGGGTGATTGCTCGTTGACATGAACAAGCAGGAGGTCCTGATTGATATTGAGGTCAGGGGCTCGTCTCGCGGTCTCGCCTAATTTGTTAATGCCACCATCCGTATGAGATGGATCGGTCAACTTTACTTGTCAAAGATTGAGCGCGCGCATCCAACTTTTAGCTGACATGTCGTTGTTTGCAGTCAAAATATATATACCTCGATCTGCTTAGGGCATCAAAATACCTTTCCTATATGATATAAGGAGGGTATCCAATGACGATGCAAAAAGTTGGAATACTGTCCTTTTTTATGTAAAAAAGGATTTGTCTCGAAACTTTTGGACGGGGTTACTGAGATATTACTTGCAATGACCAAGTGGAACAAATCGTTACTTGTCCCTTCTATCATCGTTGCTTAGTAGTCAACGCGGACGTAGCCGTGTTTTTGCACATAGCTTTGTGTCCAAGATTTCAGGTCCTTTCTCCATCCAGGAAGCATTCCATAGCTCTCAATCAAGCCCATCACATCGTGGCCAAGAAAGGATTATTCCATACCTAATCATCGTACAAAAATTTCCTATGTGATACCACTAAAGATAGTGGGCCATCTATTCACCCTGGATATTTTTTAAGGGCAAAAAAAGAATCCAATAATTTGAGTACTGTGAAATAGGGAATTTCGACACCATTTTAGGTTTCATCATAGGAAATAGTGCACCTTAAGCTGTTTTCTTGGAAAAAGAAGGTCCAAGCTCCTAATGAATAGAAACCTTGGTTAAGGAACATGCAATAAAAATTATAGAAAAATTAAGAGAAAGCTACCTAAAAAAGCAAAATAGAATCACAAAACACTTTTTATTGAGTACAGAGGACTTATTTTCTTTTTTTATGCTTCATGTCTGTGTATGGTAGTTAATAATCTTTGTACTACCACCCTCTCCAACTGCTTACTTAGTTTAAATTTCGGAACAGAGCATTCAAGATAGGTGACCAAGGATGACAAATATGCACACAAATTACACAGATGTATTTCATATGCTTTATTTTTCAAGCAGCTCAAAGTACTTTAACACGCTCCAGCAGAACCAAACACTCTACACAAGCATTACATGCCACTTATTTCAAATACGAGTATAAACCGGTGCATCGTCTCATAATTCTTGCACAGGAACTATGTTACCGTGCAACATGTCGAAATACTCAAGGATTATTAGTAGTTGGTGTTTTCCCAGAACTGTGACTGGAGCCAGTCTATGAGATTCTTCTCCACCTGGAATGCCTTGGCCAAAACATCATCCGAAATCGGTGGCTTCGATCCAAAGACTGCACTGGCAATAGTAATAACCCCTGGGTTTTGGCTGCTGAGAGAAGACAGCGCTGCTGCAGGCTTCTCATGGTCGAGGTTCATCTGGAAGTGGATCATCGCTTTAGGGAAAACAAACACGTCACCCTTCTTGACCACCTTGGAGAAGAGCCTGTTTGGGTTGGACGTGACAAAGCCGAGGTAGAGTGTTCCCTCGAGCACGGTGAGAAGCTCGGTGGCACGGGGGTGTAGGTGAGGCGTGTTCACGCCTAGGGGCGCATAGTCAATGCGTGCATACGAGATGCCAAGGGTGTTGAGACCGGGGAACTGCGTGACGTTGATGTTGGTGACCATGGACCCAAACTTGTTCATGGTGTTCCGTGGCTGGTCGAGCCTAGCTGCGTTGAAGAAGTCGTCCGGGGTGACGGCCATTGGGTCCTTGCAAGCAAATCCATTTACTCGCACTGCACGGAGAGGAGAAGTAACATGTTGTTATAAATCAATGTGTACACTACAACATTATCATTGGTACAAATATTTGCCGTATCACACAAACATGATGTAGGTTTACATGCATACCAGGAGACTTTAGGTCAGCCACACAAAAGTCCTGGAGAGGGCTAGGATCAAAGGCGCTGGTCTGCCATGAGGCCAGAGCAAAGAAGGCTGCCGCAAGGAGAAGCTTGGAGGATGAAGAAGAAGCCATTGTGTTTATGGTATGGGTGATCGAATTGCCTTGGCAAGAAATGGGATGGATGTGGCTATATATAGTGGCAGCTCGATCGAGGTGTCGGATCATCAGTGGCTGAACATGGATCTAGTAAACACAGGCTGTTGTTTTATCACTTGCGACCGAGTACCAACTTATTTGGCGTGAGCTTCTTGACCTAGCGGCTGATACGGCTAACGTCTGTGGATTGCAACGTGGCTGCCAGGTGCAGAAGCTAGACTCGGTCAGCATCCATTATCCAGTTCAGTCAGTCGTCACAGGTTACGTACCTATATGCAAGCTCGTTATTTAGTACACAGTACAGTTAGCAACCAAAGATGTACGTCGCCAGCAAAAGTGTGTAGCCGCCGGCGGTTCCGGGCTCACGATGGTCACCAGATCATAATCTTATTATTTGTGCCACCTAAGATCTCTGACCCTTTCAAATATTGGATTGGTCACCATATTTCCAGGAGGGTTGTTAACTTGCACGCCATATAGGACTGCAAGAAATGAACGCCTCGCAAACAGTTATGTCACAAACTGCTAAAGAAGTGGTTGAATAGCTAGAAAAAGCTAGGTACCAATTTAGTTTTCTAGCTATGTCATTGAATTCTTTAATTTCCTGGCTACAAAAAAGCACGTTCAGCTATATCATTATTATCATGCCTATAAAATTCAATTCATTATTGTCTAACCATTAATTTATATGAAACTTGACTCATAATTGACACCCTGAACACAGTACTAATTCTAAAACTTACACATACGGAGTAGAAATATCATAGTGGTTTTGATGTTACGGTAGCTGCAGGTTTCATGGCTTGCACACAGATCCATGCAGTTACACATACGTCGCGATAGTCAAGTATGTGGAACTGACTAAAGGTTTGAAGCAGTCCGTGTCAGCAGCCACAACTTCAAGCTGCGGTTCAATTTCCACAACCACTATCGTCCTCTCTACTTGTCTTAATTTTCTAGTAACTAGTCTGACCTTTTTTTCTAGTTCGAATAAGTTACTTCGAACAATTTGCATGACCAAAGATAAGATACTTTTGGGCGACCGATCGGGTACCCTTTGATGTGCCATAACCTGTCTATGCTGGTTTGCATACGACCAACATGGTGAGTCGTACACACTATCTGAAAACTAACGGATTGGACTTGGTCACGTTATTGGTTGCGTGCAGTGTATTGCTTTGTGCAACAATGGGATGTTTTCATGCTTTCATGACATGTTCAAAACATAATTGTCTGCACCAGCTTGCTGCACCGTTTTCTAAAGATTTTAAAGAAATATCGGTGTTGATCTGAGAGAAAACAAAAAATCTGGTGTTTTAAGGCAAATAAGAATATTATGTTAGTTTTTAACCATATGACAAACTGTAGGATCATGAACACGTTAATTACATGTTTAATAGGCTCATCTATAATCACCGACCTGATTGAAGGTGCGCATGAGGAGGTGGGTGATATATACATTCGAGCACATATGTAAGATTGTTTGGTCCAACTCATTTATTTAGCTATGAAGTTGGCAAAAACCAATGAAACAAACATATCCTTTCATGTTTGGTCCTTTAATTTCTTGTTGTTCTTCCTTAATCTAATGTGCTAGCCCAAGGAATGAAAAGATAAAGTTTTGAATTCTCAATAAGTGAGCCTTATATCAAGTGTTGATGTTTACACTTCGCAAAGATTGGGTAGGAGAGGTTAGAGATGACAAGGAGGGCCGGCCCATTGATCATAGAGATAGAAAGAAAGCAGCTTGGGTTGGGCCTAGTATGGGAGAGATGTTTTGGCCCAAATAAAACTAACGCAAATTCTATACAAAGTCACCGCACGCCTACCACTAAAACAACAGCCTTTGAGGACTCGATGAGGGACATGTTCCATCATAAGAAAACTTACAAACTCCAACAGAGCACTTTCTACAAGATTTTTCACTGTTTGGAAGCTATTTCTTTCACCAAAAAAAACTTACACTCTGGCATTTCTGATCTGATTTGATTTTTAAAATACTAGACTATCTAATTTCTTTCTTTCCCTTATACTTGAATTATGTCTCGTAATCGTGCGGTCAAAGGCCTCTTTAAATAGGTCTCGTGAAATAGTTCGATGTTGTGAAGCTTGTTTTGTAAACTGACTTTATTTAATACCCTCAATTATTGGTCAAAGGGGTGAAAAGAATTTTCCTTTCCACCCCAAAGAAACACGGCCAAGGATTTCTGACGAGTGACGACTAAAGTAATTCTATGTTTTAAATTCCGTTCATGTTTACGCGTGTCCATGTCTCCATAGACGGCGGTGACTCGACATGCCGGCAACCTTTATGTTACTATATAAGGAAGAATATATATAGGCATGCATCCTCGTATCGTATCTAGGGGTGGTAAAGGGCTCTCACTTTTGTACTAGAAATTTTAAGGATCGGACCGGATTAGGACCGGGCCAAAATAATACTAGTTTTTGAGCTAAATTTTGTTAGGGCCAAGTTAGATTGAAGGAACAAACGGGCCATGATCCGTTACCATCCCTAAACGTATATGCTTCGTATCATCATATGCATCCCTGTCTTGATCACCGGCGACGACTATCTATGCCGCCCGTCCGATGGCAACCTGTCGGCCGGCGGTGTGACGATCCTCGCCGTCGATCTAGGAAGGAAGAAGATCTATCACTATCAGTACCAGCTGTTCGTTGCCGGCACCTGGGGGGCAGTGAAGAGCTCGTCGGCGTCATCTGCCGTGACGCGGTGTACTGGCTCGGCGAGTGGTCGGCCTCGGCCACTGTCGGCGGCTTTTTGCGCGTGGAGGTCTACCGCGTACGGGCGCTGGCCATCGACCCGCGCTCCGGCAAGGCGTGGACGACGGAGCTGCCGGAGCAATGCCGGTGGCCGGCGGCGGGCCAAAGAACGCGCTCGGTGGTCTTGGCGACGTGCAGTGGCCGGACTGGTCGTCTCTCTCGCTCAAGACCTTCTGCCCTAGGAGCGGCTTCGTCGCCGGCCAGTGGCGGAGCTAGGAATTAACTATAGGGTATGCCTCACTATTTTTTTGCCACATACTTTAGTTCAATCCATATTGTTTCATATATAATTCAGTACATAATTTTAAATGTTGCTAGATAACATCCAAATCTTAAATTAAGTACTTGATTACAATATGCGACAAGACAATCATCCAAAACACTATCACCCAACTTATTTCTGTGCTTAGTTTTGACTAAAGCCATTATAGAAAATACCCTTTCAACACTTGATGTCGCCACCGGAAAAAGCAATATCAATTTGAGAAGCAAGTAAACCATATCATACACTTTATGTCTATCTATTTTAATTACAATAATATGAATAGAATAACACCTAATAAATCACAAGTTTTACAGCGTGTACATTAGTGCATACCTTCGCAGCGCCGCGATCGTGAGGAATAAAATGCCGCGATTGCGAGGAATAAAATGCACCAGCTCTGCAGCTAAGGAGAGTGCCTTGGCCCTTCGCCGACGGCCGCAGTGGCTCCAGGCAGCAATTGGCCCTCGGTGAGTTAAACAATTAGCGATGCCGCGATGGCCTGCATGGCTGCTAGCAAATTAGCTTCTATCGGCAGTTGGGCACTCCTCGGCACTACGCGCCGGCGGACGAGCAGGCGAGGAGCGCGCAGCGGCACTGCGGCAGCGGCCAGCAGAGCTGCGGAGGGATCGCCATCGGCCGTCGGGAGGCGCGCAACGAAACGTCGCGTCGGATGCTGCAGCGGCAGGACTGCAGGAGCGGTAGGGTTGCGCAACGAAACGTCGGGCACTCGGATAGTCCGATTGCTTGCACTCGTACGGGCCGTCTGACGTCAAAAGGGGTTGTTTTTTGGTGTTGCATATGGGCTGGCCGGCTGGGTGTACTACTATTGGGCCGGATTCTACAGGGTATGCCTCGGCCCACCTGGCATACCCTGTAGCTCCGCCCATGTCGCCGGCGAGGTCGAGGGGCAGGAGGTGCTCGTTGACGTTGACACTGGGTCGGTGCGCACCATCGTCGGCGGGTGCAATGGCCATGGCCGGACTTCAACGAGCTGCGCATGTTTGGGTGCTTGATGCACCCGGCCTAGGTTGGGATAGGATGAAAAGCCCGACACACCGACCCGGCTGCAACGCCACTAGGGCCTCTTGTTGCGCCTCGGCAGTCTTAGCATCGGCAGCCGAGGATACGACGCACCGATCCGACTACAACGCCACTAGGGCCTCCTGTTACGCCTTAGCAATCTTAGCACCGCCCTCCGACGCACCCCTCGAGGAAAGGCCCAATCGCCCCAAAAGACTAGTCTGATAGGGGAAGGGTGGCTCTCCCTTTTAAGGTGGCTTCCTCCTCCCTAGCTAAGCAAGGTGGGATTATTCAGAGGCTCACACGCTCGCCGCCCGACTACAACTGGGCCTGGCCCATTTTGTTGCGTCTTTGCCAACGGGTAATAGTGGAGGAAGATGTCCTCATCAGTGCTTGTGCTACCCGAACCTCACAGCGACGGCGCCGCACAAGCTCGCTCCTCGCTCCACCGCCTGTGTCTTCATCGGCTACCCGCGCGATCACCGCGGCTACCGGTGCGTCGACATCGACACACGCCGAGTGTACACGTCTAGGAACGTGATCTTCGACGAGCACACGTTCCCGTTCCGGCGCACGGCAGCACCTACGACGACGCCCGTGGTTCCTGCTGCGATCGACGACGATCCGCCGCCGGTACCTCCTCCGTCACGACCGCCCGCGCCGCACGCCCTTCCTCGACAACGTGCGACACCAGCGGTTTCTGCTTCGACGCCATCAGCCTCTCCGCGGTGCGCTGCGTCGGGCTCGACCCCGAGCCCGGGTGTTTCTCCATCGACATCGCCGCGCTTCGACGTCTCTTCGTCGCCGCCCTGTCCGGGCACGTCGCCGTCTTCCGTACCAGGGTCACCCTCCGTGGCACACTCGGCTCCTCCAGCGGGCACGCTCTGGACATCGCCTTCCCGCACGCCGCTGCCCAGTCCAATGCAATCGCCCAGCCCGCCACCCGCGCTTGCGCGCGCGCCCGCGCTGCTGATGCCGCAGCACCACATGATCACACGCGCCAAAGCCGACTTCTTTCAACCAAATCCTCGCTACGCGCTCACGCACACCACCGCCGATCCCACCCCTATCCCCACCTCTGTACGCGCAGCACTCCAACAGCTCAACTGGCTCGCCGCGATGAACGCCGAGTTTGGTCGCCCGACCGCCGGGTACCAGAGTCATCTCCGGCAAGTGGGTTTTGACACACAAGTTCGGTGCTGATGGCCAGCTTGAGCGGTACAAGGCGAGGTAGGTACTGCGCGGGGACTTGCAGCGCGCTGGCGTCGACTTTGACGAAACATTCACTCCAGTGGTCAAGCCAGCGACAATTCGCACCGTCCTCACCATTATCGCCTCCATGCAGTGGCCGGCGCATCAACTCGACGTCTCCAACGCCTTCCTCCATGGAAACCTCACCGAGACGGTGTACTGCCAGCAGTCGGCCGGTTTTGTCGACCCGAAACGGCCTGACACGGTGTGCTTCTTGTCCCGGTCTTCATCCGGCGCACGACGGCCGGAACAGCGTTCCTCCTCCTGTACGTCGATGACATGGTGCTCTCCGCCTCCTCCGACGCTCTACTCCATGATGTCATCGCTCAGCTCCGCTCTGCGTTCGCCATCAAGGACATGGGGCCGCTGCAGTACTTCCTCGGCATCGACGTCAAGCGCACGAGCGACGGCTTTCACCTGTCTCAGGCGAAGTACGTCGAGGAGCTCCTCGATCGTGCCGGGATGAGTTACTTTAAGGAAGCGGCGACACCTGCTGACACAAAACCGAAGGCCTCCGAGGATGACGGCAAGCTGCTACCTGATGGATTCTTCTACCGGAGCATGGCGGGCGTTCTTCTACCGGAGCATGGCGGGCGTGGTACAGTACTTGACACTGACTCGCCCCAACATAGCTTTCGCCGTCCAGCAGGTGTGCTTGCACATGCACGCGCCCCGCGACGTCCACCTTGCCATGCTCAAACGGGTGCTACGCTACATCAAGGGTACGCCGCGAGTGGGCCTTCTTCTCCGCGCCACGACGTCGCTCGACCTCACTGCATGCACAGACGCTGATTGGGCGGGTTTCCCGGACACGCGCCGCTCCACGTCGGGGTTCTGCGTGTTTCTCGGTGACTCGCTCATTTCCTGGTCGTCGAAACGCCAGAATACGGTGTCCCGGTCGGGTGCGGAGGCGGAGTACAGGGGCGTCGCGAAAGCCGACGCGGAGTGCACTTGGCTGCGCCATCTTCTTGGGGAGCTCAGTTGCCCGGTCATGAAGGCGTCGCAGGTGTTCTGTGACAATGTGTCGACGGTATACATGACACGGAACCCAGTTCATCACAAGCGCACCAAACACATCGAGCTCGACATCCATTTTGTTCGGGAGAAGGTGACCATTGGTGAAGTGCGCGTCGCTCATATCCCGACCACGCAACAGCTGGCTGACATTTTCACAAAGGGGTTACCGACGGTATTGTTCCAGGACTTCAGACGCAGCCTCTGCATCAGCGTCGACGAGGTTGCGTCTGCAGGGGGGTGTTAGCGAACGGCTCAACGGCCAGAACGTGCGGCGCCGCAAGCTTCGCCAACGACGCGGTCGCCACGGGATGTTCGTAGTCAGCACGCGCGCCCGGCTCGCTCGCCGCCCACGCGCTCCTGGTTCTCTCGCTCTGGCCGTTAGCCCCGCAGGGGTCCTTGTACTGTTATATGTAACTCCATACAGATGAATGAAGGGGGTGCAGTGATTCTCCCAGTCTTCCTCTTCTTCTTGTGTCTTCCTCTTTCATGAGTGGTGCAGGGAACCTGGCACCGCAGGGACTACCAGGTCTTCTCCTCCGTCTCCGGCGAGTGGGGGCCGGTGAGATGGTCGGCGATCGTGGAGGACTACCGCCGAGTGCACCTGTGCGACGGCGGCAAGGACGCGGTGGTCTGCCGGGACGCCGTCGTGTACCACCTCGCCGCGTCCATCGCCGGCCACGGCCACGCCGGGAGCGGGCACAGGTTCCTGGTCGGCGTCGACGTGCGCACCGAACGGACATGGACGGTGGAGCTGCCGCCGAAGAGAGTCTCCATCAGCTACTTCACGATCGCCATGGCGGCGGCCGAGGACAGCAGGCTGTCCGTTGTGTTCCAGCTGCCGGGGAACCTGATGGAGGTGTGGGTGCTCACCGGCGATGACGGCGACGACGTTCGGTGGACGCTGCAGCGGACGATCGACGTGCAGGGCTTGGTCCCTAAATGTTGCCTGAATGTGGGGCACGTCCGGCTAAGCGGCTTCTGCCTAAGGAGCGGCTGCTTGTTCGCTGACGTGGACGGGCAGGATCTCCTCGTCGACGTTGACAGGGGTTTAGTCCGGCCGACAGAGAGGTTTGGTGTCGGCCGTGTGATGAAGTATCCGTATGAGATGGATTGGCCAACATACATATCTAAAATGAAATATTTCTAGGTAGCTCGTCGTGTGGAACACCGCCTAGTTTCACATAGTCCCTATAAGGTTGGCTCATATTTTTTAGTTATTTGGATCGGTACCATTGCAATTTTCAGAATTTAGAGATATACCATTACAATTCGCCTATTCGCAACCGTGCCATTACAATTCACTTTTTGTCTGAAATATACCACTACTTACCCCTTCGACGTGTTTGTAAAAATCTTCTTCCTCTTCATCTCTCCTTTCTCGTGGCCGACACTCGATCCCTCCGTCGGCACCACTCTCGCGCCCGTCCGTCGTCCGCACGCTGCCACCCTCGCACCCGGCCAGTGCCGTTCTTGCACCCCCCATGGCTGCTACTAGTTAACGCGGAGCAGGAAGCTGTCAAGGCGGATCTCGACGTGCGCGTCCGCTCCTGGAGGAGCTTGATTTGGCATGCGGGCGTCGTCGTCGATGAAGCTGCGCCGACAGCGAAGGACGAAGCCGCGACCATCGCCAAGCCTCGCTCCCGCCGTGCAGCCTTGACCCCGCCGGAGGCCGAGTCCCCATGCCGATGGCCTCCACAGCTAGCTCCGCGGGCGTGGACGGAGGAGAGAGCAGCATTGGATGGGAGGGAGGGAAGAAGAGGAGGAGGGCGCCACCAGGAAGAAGAGGAGGCCGCCGGCGCTCGCCTCGTCGCCGGCTCACCGCCGTCGCCGCCATGGTCGACCTTGACGCCGCCCTGCGGCCGCTGCTCTCTGCGCGACGTTGAGCTGTGTGCAAGGGAGGAACCAAGGGAGGGAGGTGATGGAGGAGCCGTTCGGAGAGAGAGGAGGAGCCGTGCGGTGGCTTTCCCCTGAGCTCTTGCTCCCGCGAACGAGAGAGAAAGAATGGGGATGAATGAGAGGAGGGAAGAAGACGAGGGCAATTTGGTCTAAAATTTTTTAGAAACACGCCGAAGGGGTAAGTAGTGGTATATTTTAGACAAAAAGTGAATTGTAATGGCACGGTTGCGAATAGACGAATTGTAATGGTATATCTTTAAGTTTGCAAAATTGCAATAGTATCAATCCAAATAACCCTATTTTTTAAAGTAAATTGCACTTACCATACAATAATTTGTATGATTGTATCATTATGATCTAACAAGTTAAAAAACATGGAAACCAGTGTATAAACTTGTCAAGTTTGTGCATTTACAGTCACATGTACATCAGATAGCGTATTTTGTCATGATGGTAAGCCATGGGAAGTATATATAGTGTGGGTCAGAAGTATTTATTTTGAGGAAGTGGAGGACTTCTACTCCCCATATATGCAATACATCTAGCTGGTAAATTTGGTCATGATATTTGTATGTTTCAGTACAATGAAATATTGAGCTAACATAGTAAAATTTATCCGAATTTTTGTTCGATGAGACATACAACCAAAATTACGTGTGACAACATCCTTGTTCATAAAGTCAAATAGTGTACGCCCCAAAATAAGTGTACAACTCTCCAAGCATAACTATTTAAATAATCAAATATCAAATGAAAACATACAGACACGTATTAGAAAAATCATGATGCCACCAATGCTTAAGAAATTTTAATAAATACAATCTGCTCATTGTTCAATCAATTTAAGATATGAATATGTATCAATAAAACAAAAAGGTTTAATAAATATTTTTGCTCACAATGCCACTATCCACCACCTAAGTACCATAGATATGTAATTTGCTTAACCGATTTTATTTATCTCTCTACGACCTAAAAATTAATAATTGTGACCTAAATTATAGTCTATGTGGCCTGTCACTATGGTAGAATACACACACTTGACCGTGCATATACACACTTGACAAGTTCATATATCCATTTGTATGGTTTGCAACTTGTTGGACCAAAATGATACAATGACCTAAGTTGTTGTATAGTGGGCATAATTTACTCTTTTTTAATGAATAATTGAAATATTATGAAGTTCAAGATACTATTGGACATGATCAATATGATTAGATATTTTGGTTCCGTTCTTGCGAACCGGACCCAGCAGTACCAGAATTCAGAGACAAACTATACGAAAGTAACAAATATGCTTTTCTCCTCTCATTCCTCCCATGAGAGCCTCCCCCATCGGGGAAAGGCCCTCGTTATATAGTTGTACAATATTCCTCGGTACTACAAAAATGCTGTTGCTTATGACCCTTATTTTCATCACAATATTACCACTTGATGTTTGATATTGTCTATGAACATAAAGGCACATAAATCACAGGATCTTAAACATAACCCAACACATGATGAATCTAATCTAATGCAGAATACTGAACTAGCCATCATCGTTAGCAGCCATGTGTGATGCTCCCGCTGTACAGGAAGTAGTCGTTCTTGTTGGTGCAGCGAAACGGCGACGTCCTTCCGGGTGTCACTGGCACTGCCTTGGTTGAGAGCAAATGCTTCTGCACCCTTCAGCACCTTAGTAACCGGATTGACAATGGCTAATCACAAGTTGGGACTAGGACTTAGAAATGAAACTTCCATCTCAAGTTTTGTAGTGTTGGGTGCAGGGCCTTACCCTTAGATATGGAAACAAGCAATGGGCCCATTGATTACAGCCCATTACTTTCCTTATTCATGTTCATGTTTTAATCACGTCATTGAGTTTTCTTAACTGTGAAGATCAGCTCTCCAAATATATTTGAATTGCCTTAACTGTGGAAATGCTTTCCAAATATATTTCCAACACTTGACACCTTCAGTAGGGTCATATAAAAAATTTTACTAGCCACTCAAATACAATTTGACTTTTGCTTCCTTCATCACGCTTCACACACGTTAAGGCTCACCTTCATTTAACTTCAGCTATTCTTCTTACCTCCTTCAAGTGGCTCCTTTGCAGACACGTTCGGTTACCCATTCAATCCTATGTTTCATCAAACTTGATGATTATCATCCATAAACTCCGTTTATTGCACCCTTGGATCAATATGATTCTTTTAAATGGAAATCAACTAAATTTTAAATATGCCCTTTTTAGGGCAAAATTTGAAATCCTTTTTCAGGGAGAAAATTGAAAATCCCTTTGTTTTGATTGTCTTTCTATCAGAGCCTTGCCATTCGCTATTGTACCGGATTGATGCATATATTTCTCAGAAAGAATTTTGCAATCATTAGGTTTCCGCTTTCCAACATGTCGACGACATGGACACGATGTGGCCGTCGCTGCTGGCCGATCTACTCGTCGAGATATTCCACCTCCTGGATTCCCCAGCCGTCGTCGCATCCGCCGGCGCTTGGAGGCCATGGCGGTGCGCCATCATCCGCAACGCCTCCAGCCTCGGTCCCCGACCCGGCCATCTCATCCTCGGCTTCTTCCACCGGCACAGGTACGTGCACCACCGTGTCCCGGGCCCACGTCCCAATGTGCTCACCGCCACCGACATCGCCTGGACGGACTTGCAAGACACGCTCCCTTGTTATCGCGCGAAATTGGGTCCAGAGATAAAGGTCTTGTGCCTCAGGAGCGGGTGCTTGGTTGGCAACATCTTTGTCCCCATCTACGGCGACTCCCACCGCCCCGGTCATGGGCACCGGCCTGGTTATTAGTTGCTACCCGTACGAGATGGATTGGCCCACTTACGTATGAAGGATGAAGTATTTCTAGCTTATAGCTCGTAGATGTCTTTTCAGTTGAGCATAGGAGAGAACTCCGTATTACTGCATTTTTTAGTCAAAGGAAGAATGGTATTATATCAAAGCTTCGACGATATCATCATATCACATACTACAACACTTGACTAGTGCAAAATAAATACATGGTCTCAAGCTCATTTAATTATTCTCGTTGGTTATGGCCATTATATCATTTAATAAACATATAATGTGTATCACTAGTAGAGAAATGGGTATTTGTCTGCATTGCCAACCCATTTAGTCCCGGTTTTGGCAACCTGGACAAGGAATCCGGGACTAAAGATCCTAGCCTTTAGTTACCACCCCACCTATACATGGTCCTTACCATTGAACGGGTACCAGAAATACACAAACTGGACATGTACGTGAACCGAGACATCCGCCCCAGACCATACTTGTACCCTAAACGGAGCACTACTTGTTCCGTATATTGTCCCAGTTATTTATAATTATTTGTACGTTCCTGTACAGACAAGACTTGCACTTTGTGATCGAGGTGGTACACAGCCACAACTCGATCCAATTGTTGGCCTAGCTGGTCATCAAATTAACAGTGACTCTTCGACCAGCTAAACTTCTTCGATCATATGGTGGCGGCAACCTCCTTATATGGTGACGCCACTAGGTGAAGAGGGTTCTTCCTCCTGGTAGTTGCGCCGACGAACATGTCCATATCAATCTCATCGGCCTTCATTCCACATGGGAGGCTCCAGTCGATGTAATAGAGAAGGCGTGCAACAATGAGCTCCAGCACAGCAAGCCCAAAGGTATCACCGGGGCAGCTTCTCCTCCCGCTCCCAAATGGCAAGTACTCGAACCGGGAGCCTTTGTAGTCAATCATGCCATCCTCAAACCTCTCCGGCTTGAACTTGTCGGCGTCATGCCAGTACTCAGGGCTCCTCGCCATAGCCCATGCATTGATGATGACCCTGGTACCCTCTTTGACTTGGAACCCACCAACCTCGCAAGTCTCCCGGCAGAGATGGGGCACCAGAAGTGGCACCACCGGGTTCAGCCTCATGCTCTCCTTGATCACCATCCTAGTGTAGTGTAGCTCGTGCATCTTGGCCTGATGGTTCTGTGGACTCTCGCCGTCGAATACTCGTCGCACCTCAGCCTGCGCCCGGGCCATCACCTCTGGGTTCCTCATGAGCTCTGACATGACCCACTCTGCAGATGATGATGTCGTCTCTGTCCCTCCAGTGAACATATCCTAAATCAAATGAAACTTTTTTAGATTAAGGAAAATCAAATGAACACCAGCTAGTGTGTGATTAATTATTCACGACTACTAATAATACAAATTAAATTACCAGTATGATTGCCTTGATGTTTGTTGTGCCGATGGGGAATTCAAGCTCCCCCTCGTCCCTGATCCGAAGGAGGACGCTCACAAGGGAAGAAGAATCACCTCGCTGCGCCGCCTCACATAGAGCTATGATGTTGCCAAGGACGGCGTCCAGCTGCCGGTGCGCTCGCCACATTCTGTGCCTCGTCCCAGTGACAAGGTCAACAAAACGCAGCGATGGGAAGAGGTCACCAAAGGTGAAGCCCCCGCTGATCTGCAGCCCCACATCAATTGCGGACAGGAACTGCTCCCGGAGCTCGCTGCTGCACACCTGGCCGAATGCTGCCTTTGCCGTGATGGAGTTCGTGCAGGATAAGAGAAGCCTTGCGAGGTTGACTGGCTGCTGCTTGCCACCTTGGCCAGCAGCAGCAGCGGCATGGATGTTTCTAATGAGGCACCGGGTCTCATCGTCCCTGATGGGTGCGAGCTGGTGCACCATCTTCGCACTGAGGAGCTCAACCGTGCAGAGCTTGCGCAGAGTCCGCCAATACGCACCGTATGGCGAAAACCCTACATCGAGGCCTCCATAGCAGAAGATCTCCGAGACCACAAGGCTCGGCCGCGACGCAAAGATGATATCCTTTTCCCGGAGCACCTCGTGCGCTGCTGCCGGCGAGGATATCACGACGGTGTCAATCTGGCCCATCCGGAGGAACATCACAGGGCCATACTTGTTGGCCAGGTCGCGCAGAGCGACCTGCGGATGCAGCTTGACAAAGTGGTGGAGGCTTCCAATCAAGGGGAGATTCCACGGTCCTGGAGGCCGCGTCTTGTTGTTCGATGGCGGTGTTGATTTGCGGCTCAGCAAGGTCAAAACAATTGGCAGGGAGATGATAAGGGAGAGGAACATAAGCATTTCTGCACTTATTAGCTCCATGAGGATGATGGCTAGGATAGCTTGTTTAATTTTATTACTTTGCAATTTTGCTTGGGAATGAGCCAACGTAGGGGCAATAAGGGGCCTTTATAAGCTAGCCTTTGCCATGCCATGCCATGCCTCAACCTCACGTTGCTCATCTGTATAAACTGCGCCCATGATATCATCGTTGCGTATGGAGGTTTTTTCCATGCACGCGATCTGACTGGTTTAGACTTAATTTGTAGGATAGACCAAATATGGTGCCCAACTTTTTGATATGACACGGACAGTGCTGAATTTTCACGTACAGTTTTTTTTCCTGTCTCGATCTTGCATGTCTTCACCATGAACGTGTGACTTGGTTTTGGCATCTATACCTATCGTTTCAGCTCATGGAGGAGATGGTTCTCTATGGAGGGATGAGGGCTTACATAAAAGCAATGCGGCAAGAAGTCCATGGCGCGCTAACAACCGACAATATTTATTTGTTTTATTATTGATTTGTTTTGGAGTTCAAGATTGGTTAGTGAAGTTGGAGAATTTGTGGTAGCGACTTTGTAGCATCCTTAGTGTCTTTGGCCTCCCATTCCTGGATTATAGCTATATATTTGAAATCAAGAGCACGAAATTGGAATGAGCATGAGGTTTAAACTACTATCAATTTGTTGATTCTACATGCTCTTGACACGGTTGGTGAGATGGAATCTACCATAAATCTTGTTTTGAGCATATAACAAAAAACTACGAGATAAACCACGTCCATCCTCCTCATATGCCTCGGCGCCATCAAAACCCGTTCCTAATGCTACATTAGCACCGGGTCCAAAATTCCTGAGCCCTCGGAAATCGTTTAGCACCAGTTGGTAAGAAAAACCACCTGTTCCTAATGCTTCTCGAAACTTTTAGAATCGGTCGATGTTACAACCCGGTGTTAAAGACTTTTTAACACCAGTTGGTAATACAAACCCGATGTTGGGGGGTGTCACATGTTACGTCAAAAGGAAAGCATGTTTTACCTAGTCACAAGTGCTACGTAGGTGAGATGGAAAAGACAGTACACGGGAGCTAAGAGGTTCCGAGTTTGAATCCCAGCAACACGCATATTTTTTAGCGAGTGTCCACCTTTAGCACATGAAGACAACACTGGTTGGAAACCTGGTGCTAAGGGGGGGAGGGGTGGG
>OAMR01000303.1:1124838-1164079 GCA_900205405.1 Echinochloa crus-galli
CCTGTCTCTTATACACATCTAGATGTGTATAAGAGACAGGAACTTTATTAGAAATAAAACCTAAGTACATGGAATGTTGCATAGTCTCTCATTTATTCCCGCGTATTGGCTGTCTCTTATACACATCTATGTGTATAAGAGACAGGTGCAATGTCCAACCTGTGACTGTTACTGAAATTGTTATCTGTATGCATTCTGAAGTTAGTAACAATATATATTTTTAGCTATTCATGTCTTGGAAATGTAGGAACCTAACGAAGTTCGTTTACCATTTTTGCAATTCAATACATATGCCGTGTGGATACCTCGGAGGTGCTGCGCTTGGAGCACAAGGACGAACCGCACGTGCAGGACCAGACGGACGTAAGCAACTGCACTGCACTTCCACTTCGACGCGTTCGTCTACATCGAGACGGCTTCCGCTGCAACTGCGCGTCAAGTGGTAACAATCTGTGATCTATAACTGCTGCTGTTCCTAATTTTGGGTGAACGAGTTTTGTGTGAGCTAGCGTAGCCTCCATCGTTACCCAACATAGGCTACAAATAGGTCTATAAGATGAAAGGTATCTCCAAAGAGAACAACAAAAGATTTTCACCTGGGCTCGCAACGAAGGGTTTTACATAGAAAGAACGGGTTGATTCTAATAAAACTTTGTCCCCTATGTCTATGTCCAAATAAGATTTCATTACAATAGTAATAGCACTCATGCTTCATTTGTATCTAGAGCTTTATTGGATGGGTATTAACTATTAAGACCATGTTTCCAAATGGTAACATGGGAGACAGTTTGTATGGCACGATCAGAAGGTTTTATTTTCAATGACAAGGAACATATGCAATGCAAACTAAAGAAATCCATTCATCAACTCAGGCAATAGTCAAGGAGATGGAACCTTACGATGAAGTGATTTGGGAATTCAAATTTAGCAAAGTTGGGGTAGAGAAATGTATCCACGTTAAGAGAAACAGATCAAAAAATTATTATTCTAGTACTTTATGTTGAGCACATAATTAATAAGTCTATGCTCGCGGATCCGCTTGCCAAAGTCTTACCACCTAACCTTTCCAAAAACATGCTTTAGACATACATTTAGTAGCAATTGCCTGCATATATCTCAGTTCTCTTTGTATGGAAAACATAATATCTTTTATGGAAATCAAAGATTTTTATTCTCAAAGCCATCTTATGAATATGATAAGATTACAAAGCTACTTGCCTTTGCACACCAAGGCATACAGAGCCCACACAGTACATCTTTGTCGTACTCGTTAACTAGTACTTAAACCGGGCATAATGGAGTTTGTTCCTAAATGACATCCTGGAATATGACCTTACAGATGTGCTCATCAATCTTTTCAGGAGAGCAATGGGCGACATAGCAGAAGCTTTTCACCACATGGAGAAATGATGCCCTGGTTACTCTGTTGATAGAGCTGCAGCCCTGAAGAACACGCTGAGCTAATTCTTCCATCTCCAAATCCAATTGCTGGTCTAGGTCCTCAATTTTCTCGTTACTTTCCCCATTCTGATGAATCATTAAACATTTGTAAAATGAAGAGTCGCATAGATTTCAAAAGGAGATGTACATCCATGCATATATGAATTTAGGAGAACGCACCTGAGCAAGAACCCTCCTAGAAAGTTTGGAGCAGATGGAAGAGGTGAGCTGCTCGAGCTGAGAATACTCCCAAAGGTTCAGCTTTCTCTCTGTCGAAACATACCTTCCTGAGAAAATTTCGATTGTCCGAACTAACAGTAGTGCTGTATCCCCATCAATTGATCCCTGGCTCCCCTTTGCTGCCCATGCCATGATCCACTGATTCCACTGCAGTTAAAGATCAAAATAGATAATGGTTATTAATTTCAATCAAATGGATAAACATGGTGTCAGACGTATCTACGCGTGTGGTATAGTGGTTTGATTAATGTACCGCATCACGAAGACTGTCAGGAGGACCTTCAAATGGAACAAGGTCGATAAGATCTTCAAGGTTCTCGGTTGAATTCTCTGGTCCCCTGCACGCATGAACACTCATGTTACATTAGCTTATCACCATATATAGGACGATTCCAGAGGGTAGAAACATTGAATCAACATACCCAATTCTCCGCAAGTGCAACGAGACGACCTCAGCAAGCACTGCAGTGCGTGCCCATCCAAGACGTTCTGCAGCTCGGTTTGGCTCAAATATGTTCGCCGAAGCTAAGAAATAAGCTGTCAGTGCACTCTTTGGGGTTCCACCATACTTCTGAAGATTATTCCTGAAATACCACCTACATTTACAAGTAAACTCGATCTTCTGAGTACGAATCTAGTTAATCATATACTTAGTTGTAAACTAGGTAACTGAAGTTGACGTTAGAGAGGTAGTAGCAACATTTGGGTACTTACTTTCTAAGGCCATTCCACTCAACTCGGCAGCTTCTTTGGAAATTACTGAAGTCAGCTTTTGCTGTCTTGAGGTAAAGGTCATTGCAGAAGAGAGTCATCCTAAAAAATTCAAACATAGAATCAAGAGAGACACAGTTTGTTTTGCTGTCGGTGATTCTTTGATTAAAATGAGCTCTCAGATACCCGACAAAGCGAAATTTTTGTTTGCTTAAATCAGGAATTTTGCATACTGTTTTATTTTCAAAGTTAGGGGTGCTGGTGCACAAAATATTTGAAACTTTTACTGGACTGAAGAATTTGATGTTTTTTCAAATGCTGAAATTTGCAACTGAAAGGTCCATATATAGACCTCAGCTTGTGAGCCATGCATGTTCCATTTACCATATTGTGCACAATGGTTCTCCACCCCTCTAATGTTTTTTTGTGCTACTTTTTTTTAGCACAGAAGGCTTATTAGTGGGTCCCCATGCTCATATAGTGCACAAGTATGACGCATTTATGGATATACAACTCTGAATAATAAAAGTTTTCTTAACAATGGAATATGCGACCTTCCAAATTTCGGAGGCTTTACATCAAAATGGAGATGATCAGAACAAATTTTGATAATCACTACTGTCAGCTCAAGCAGAAATAAAAATAGAATTTATCCAAATTTGCAGGTTTATATAAAAATCATAACAATTTTGTATAAATCCCGATAGACATATTTTTTATACCTAAATTTATCTTGATGCTAATCTTCTGTTCACAACTAATATTTTTTCATGATTGTTGACATCAACTTTAATTTGTCATGATTTATTCACAGGAGCATCAAACCCTCATAAATTATATGAAATAGCATAACCCTCCTAAATTATATGAAATAGCATGGATTTGTAGCTATAGATGAGATCTACAACTTCATACTTCAGTTTAACTTGATGTTAATATGCTGTTCACAACTAACATTTTGTCATGATTGTGGATATTGACGCCCTTTGTAGTTTACATTTTTTCCAAGCCATTTATATATCTAAAAATCGTGCATAGTTTCCACCAACATGAGTTCAATGGGAAAATAACATTATTGATACGAAAAGACTCAATGCATGTTTTTTAACATTCGAGGGGTATCGTGTGTGTGAGTATGATGTTGTAGGTTTACTAACATCATTTTTGTTTAGTAAAGTAGGAGGTCTTGACTCCACTTTTCGTAATTTATCCCTTGACATAAACATGTCTTGTTTTACATGCATGCTTGTTGAGTGTCCTGCATCTGAATGTTATATTACCTGTGGAGAACCTTTCCAATCCAGACATCGCCACTACCTCCGTACTGTTCCAAGTACATCCTCGTTTCAACACGTGGTAAACTCGCTTTCCATGGGAAGTCAATCGCATATTCAATCTATTATTGAAGTAAAAGGTGTGCAATGACGATGCTAGTAATTTCGTGTCCCATATATAGTTAGCTTCAGCTATTCATTGCCATGTACCTCGCCTGGGATGTCCTTTGCGATTGCCCACTTGTCTTTCATCCTGTTCGAGCCTCTCCTCTCTTGGAGGAATGTGCGGCAGAATACCTCAGCGCGGTGAAGGACATCGTCATCTCCAGGAAATGTGACCTGGGAAGCCCGATAAGTGTTGTACATGGGGGTGACAGAAGATGGGTTCGACTCCCCATGTAAGCAGAAGAACTTGCCTTCCTTCTCGAAGTGCTTCAACACAGCTGCAAATATATATTCATTAATACTCTAGCTGAAGTGATCAATGTATGTTGAATATCATAGGTCTTAGAAAGTGTTAGTTATATACATGGATCAACTTGGTAGCCATGTAGTCGGAGGAGGCGGAAACCCATGGCGGTGTCGTCAATATCCTTTACCGGACAGTTCTTTGTATGAGCTAATCCCTCAGGAGTCCAGTTCCTGTGCAACCATATACATTAATTGATATAGAGGTTCTCACGGATCTATGAAGACCAAGTGCATGTGTACCACATATCTCGGTTCTTTGGTGAGCTTGGAGATGGGAGAGAGGGTTAACATTGCATTATGTATGCGAACTTTTTAATTATATGCTGATTGAAGAAATTAATGAATAAGATAATTGAACATTTCACCTGAAGCTAGTTCAATCTCACTACATGTTTAAACTACACGTTTTTTTGTGTCTAGTACCTACTATGTAGGTAGACACCCCAAACAGACGAAAGAATGCAATTTTGTTGCACCGTACCTTTAGATATAAGCTCAATTACATTAGATTTAGAATGATTGCATTTTGAAGGATTTTTCCAGCTTTTATAGGAAGCATATATGTTCAGTGTTTTCATTTATTATGTTGAGAAGTACGTCCTTTATATATAGGTTGTTGTTCCATAATATTATTGTTCCCTTGTTCCCATGCACCACAAGATATTTTTTGGCTTGGATATAGTGCACTTCACATCAACTTATATATCATCCATACATAATATGTAATTTATTATTATGGATGGATTGTTGTAATACACAATCCCATAGCAGCATCGTGCTTCATATTTATCTGATCCACTATATATATCGTTCGGGTGGTGAATAGGTAACCCGTTTGCATGTCATGATTGGTAAATTATCATGCACAATGGCCCATTAAAGCTACACTTATATGATTATTGGTAAATATAGGCATGGCATATATATATATATATATATATGTATATATATATATGTATGTATATACATATATAATATATATATGTGTATATATATATATATGTTACCTGTAAATATAGTCTAGGCAATCTTCAATTTCACTTGTGAAGTGCCTTGATATGCCCAGCCTTGTCAACCGATCAACTGCCCATAAGCGTTCGTACACGTCCAAAGGGTAGATACATGGCACTACAACCATAATCAAATGTGTAAGTAAAGACTAAGTGTGGTTTTGTTTTTAGAGAAAAAACTTCGAGGGAGAGAAGAAAAATATAGGAATAAAGGAGACGTTCTCTGTAGAAGAAGTGTTTTTCTAAGATCGTAAGATGGGGATTAATTAGTTGGCGCCGAGTGAAACTAATATTCATCCATATCATGTCAAATGCAATGAATGTAGATATTTTCAACGTGACTAATTTCTCCTATAACATATCGAGTGAACTGCAATAAACACCAAATATTTGGGGACTGAAAAGTAAGTTTTGAGGGCCCAAACGTGGTCCATATAAAACCCAAAAGCATGTTTCACCGCACATTTTTAATTGCTAATATTTCTAGGAATATACTTAATAATGCAAATGTAATGCATGCCAAATTCAATAAATTTTTAAAAAATAGATAATACAATAGCAAGAAAAGTACAAGAACCTTTTGTTGTGACCAGATAAAAAATTGCAACTTCTCAAACTCTCATATATTTTAAAAAATAAATAGCTTGATTTTAAACTTATTTAGACATCATTGATTTCGGCATTACTACATTTTTTAATAAAATCTGAACATTCTGGATGTCAGTCGACGTGTGGAGTATAAATTCCAATGCATAATCCTGGCTTACCTCCGCCATTGAACTTTCGGATGATTCCATCTAGATATTCGAAGCACTTCTTGTCTCCTGTTTGCTTGAGAGCAGAAGCTGTTGCGGCTGGTGAACAGTGAAATGATCCATCGAGACAGCGGAGCTCAAGGAGCTTTTCCCAGTCCAAGTCTACCATTCCCTCTATGCTGTGAAGTAGAGTCGTTGGCACAGCGTGTAGTATATCTCTCGGAATCCTAAAATTTAAACGTAAGATATATATGGTTATTAATATATACGGGAATGCTAAATTGAAATATATATATATAGGACGCGTATATATATGTATATATATGTATATATATATATATGATAGGACGAGTTTTACCTACACATGCGTGTAACTATATATATACACACATGCGCGAGACAGTTTATGTTGAAAATTATATCACTCCATTTCTTTTATTCAATTTTCTTTCGTTTTCAGTAGAACAAACTATTTGGTCTGAAATAATCTGTTTGTGAAACGAAAACTAGTAAAAATATAGTTAGATCTGCGAGTAATAAAATGACTGTAACTAAAGCTTGCAGTACATGATGATGATGAAATAGGTGATTGGGGCCAAGACCTATGTTTTGTATGGACTGCAATTTGGACTTTTCCCTTTGAAAATAAATCCATCTATATGATGCATGGCATTCTTTACGTTATCCAAAACAAAATGGAGAGGTCTAAGCATATATACTTAGCAAGCTTTCTGTTTCTCTCGGCATATATTGCTTTCAAGGCTGGCTCATTGTAAGGGATGTCAAGGTCCAGATCCTTGGCCATGTCTAGGAGTGACGGGATGGCAATCTCAAATCCGACTAACATCCAATCCTCTTCCTCATGCGCCAACTTGCACAAGTTTTCTTGGATAAATAACAGACCTGAAACGAATGACAAAATCGTATCCATGCTTAAGAAAAATAAGTAAATCCTAAAACAAATACGATTATAGTGATATATATATATATATATATCCACTTGAAGAAAAACTTGAGATGTTTGAGCAAAGCAACTAATTAATCCGGTGATATGATATATATACCTCTCTCGCATTTATCAGTGTGGATGTTCCAAGACTTCAATGCCACAACACATGCTAGGGTGCTGATGATCCTGTCTCTGATCATGAAGAAGTCATGATCACCCCACGAACCATCTGGTAGCTGATTCTGGACGACCCAGTCAATGCTCGATGGGAACTGCGGCCTATCTCCCCCATCTGGATTCTTGAGAAGGGCAACCATTGCCGTGTCATAGGCTGAAATACTAATCTCACCCTCTCCGATTGACGTCAATGCTTCTCTTATGGCATCAATCATGCTTGCCAACTCTCTTGTTTCATCCTTGACATAGATATTGTTATTTGATTGGTACAGAAATGTTCAGTCCACTCAACATCAGTTTATGTATCCATACATACCTTGTGTCCAAAATGTCCTTCAAGCGTCCGTTCGTGCGCTTCTCCAGATTCCAAATATGGGGATTTGCTTATTCGCACGGGCCCTGAGAATCAGTGATGCAAGAGAGGTAAAAACGGTTTAAGTACGTGGAATTGAAATCGTACAATCAAAGAGGCAAGCACGTGAACCACTACCATATTTAATTACCACTGTTCATACAGGGATTAAGAAATTGAACATTTCTACAGCATGTTCTTAATTTGGATATATTGTGTCTCATGCTCCGTCCTGAATCCTGATCGACTACATGTGTTTAGGTGGAACATGGATAGGTCAAGATTACCACATGGTCGACCGTGAGCATGCAGGTGTATGTAAGGTCGCCGCCATGGATGTTGGGTGCCCGGCGTGAGCTGGCCATGCAACGTAACGTTCAGGAGTTTGGCAGTAAACAGCAGCATCTTCTCTCTCTCTCTCTCTCTCTCTCTCTCTCTCTCTCTCTCTCTCTCTCTCTCTCTCTCTCTCTCTCTCTCTCTCTCTCTCTCTCTCTCTCTCTCTCTCTCTCTCTCTCTCTCTCTCTCTCTCTCTCTCTCTCTCTCTCTCTCTCTCTCTCTCTCTCTCTCTCTCTCTCTCTCTCTCTCTCTCTCTCTCTCTCTCTCTCTCTCTCTCTCTCTCTCTCTCTCTCTCTCTCTCTCTCTCTCTCTCTCTCTCTCTCTCTCTCTCTCTCTCTCTCTCTCTCTCTCTCTCTCTCTCTCTCCCTGTGACTCTTCTAAAATACGTTAGGTGTTTCAGTATCTTCTGAGTGATGAGCTTCTGCTAGCTACTACCGTTTAGTATTTATTGAGGAAAGCTCAAGGTGTGCAACCGTGTTTTTGTGATCATTGACAAGGAATAACGAGTCCGACAGCAAGGTGAGAACTCCCAAATTCTTTGGACCGGTTGTATTTGTGCGCCACGAGGCTGTCCTTGGCGGCCGGCGTTTACTCGTTTCTTCAGTAAGATGCAAAGTTTTCCACCGGAAATAATCTGCCGAGATGCGGAAGTTTGTTAGTACAAAGACAACTTGCAGATAAATCCTGCGATGGCTGAAGGCTTTGAACCAATCCAACAACGACATGGCGCGCAGCCCTAGGTGATGTGGCCACAACTGATTGAGTTTTTTTATCATCCAATCGATAAATCAATGCAAAATATTTTTATCTCTAAACCCGACCTAATTATTCCAACCACCTTTGCTTCTGCTCCTAGTACAATTCTCTAAAGCGGCTTATCACATAAGCGAAAATAAGCAAGACGTTTGCTGGAATTCTTGCTTATTTTTATGGATAGGGCCTATGTGGCTTTGTTGGACATTCTAAGTAGCCCGTCAATCATAGAACAACACTAGCTTTACAAGCTCCAACGGGTCCCTCCCGAGTTCATGATTCTAGGTTTTCACGGGCCCCTGTGCAACCTAGTGTGACAAATTTTTGAACACAGTATGACTGGTTTGGGGCAGAAGCTCTACGAGAAGATTCATTTGCGCGCGTGCTAGCACATTCCTATGTTTTGACTGTGAAATGCGCATCAACAGAACGGATTTTTAGGACCACATCTTGAATCTTGTTGGAAATGCACTAAGTTTTTTGGGAGCATAATGCTTTGCAAATTGATGGTCACTCCCGTGAAGCTCTGGAAAATCTCGCGAGATTTTTGGCTCCATGAGTTTGGAGAAAGATATGGTTCACCAGCCATCGATGATAACCCTAATTCCTGTTTCAGTATCTTCTGAGTGATGAGCTTCTGCTAGCTACTACCGTTTAGTATTTATTGAGGAAAGCTCAAGGTGTGCAACCGTGTTTTTGTGATCATTGACAAGGAATAACGAGTCCGACAGCAAGGTGAGAACTCCCAAATTCTTTGGACCGGTTGTATTTGTGCGCCACGAGGCTGTCCTTGGCGGCCGGCGTTTACTCGTTTCTTCAGTAAGATGCAAAGTTTTCCACCGGAAATAATCTGCCGAGATGCGGAAGTTTGTTAGTACAAAGACAACTTGCAGATAAATCCTGCGATGGCTGAAGGCTTTGAACCAATCCAACAACGACATGGCGCGCAGCCCTAGGTGATGTGGCCACAACTGATTGAGTTTTTTTATCATCCAATCGATAAATCAATGCAAAATATTTTTATCTCTAAACCCGACCTAATTATTCCAACCACCTTTGCTTCTGCTCCTAGTACAATTCTCTAAAGCGGCTTATCACATAAGCGAAAATAAGCAAGACGTTTGCTGGAATTCTTGCTTATTTTTATGGATAGGGCCTATGTGGCTTTGTTGGACATTCTAAGTAGCCCGTCAATCATAGAACAACACTAGCTTTACAAGCTCCAACGGGTCCCTCCCGAGTTCATGATTCTAGGTTTTCACGGGCCCCTGTGCAACCTAGTGTGACAAATTTTTGAACACAGTATGACTGGTTTGGGGCAGAAGCTCTACGAGAAGATTCATTTGCGCGCGTGCTAGCACATTCCTATGTTTTGACTGTGAAATGCGCATCAACAGAACGGATTTTTAGGACCACATCTTGAATCTTGTTGGAAATGCACTAAGTTTTTTGGGAGCATAATGCTTTGCAAATTGATGGTCACTCCCGTGAAGCTCTGGAAAATCTCGCGAGATTTTTGGCTCCATGAGTTTGGAGAAAGATATGGTTCACCAGCCATCGATGATAACCCTAATTCCTGCCAAACCCTAAAATTTATCACAATAAATTGTAAGCAAATTTCTAAATTTTTGTATAATTATTAAGGCCTAAATATGTATTCTGAGATTCAATTGGAATTTCTTCCTTTTTAATCAATTTAAATACCATATTAGATAAGTTTAGCCTAAATAAGTTCTTGCTGCATTCATGTTGTTGATTGTTCTTTCCTTGGTCCATTTTCTCCCCTATGTCATTTTTACCGTCAGCCCAACCAATCAGCTCTTGAGCCGGCCCAACTCCCTCGCTTCGCTCACCGGCCAAGCTGAACCTCGGCCCGTTTTCATTCGCCCCGCCGCCGGCCAGTGGCTGAGATCAATCCCACCTCTAGTCAAGCCCAGCCCTTCATCTTTTATAGGATAGACCCCTAGTTTTTATCAAAAAATATGTTTTAACCTTCAGTTTCTCGCTATCAAGTCCCTAAACTTTAGAAAAGCCATATATTTCTCGTGTTAACATCGATCTAGTGATTCTTGCGCCAACATGTTCCTTGTAATGTGCGGAATAGTTTTGTGCAGCTGTTTAGTTCCGTTAGAATTGCTTATGAATGTGTGATGCATATAGGAAGTGCGCCGATCGAGGAGAACTTTGAAGAACAAGCGTCTGAAGACTTTGAGCAGCAGTAGGGTTTTGAGAAAAGGCAAGCTTCTAATTTGTGATAGTTTTACTGGAAGGGCAAGAGGTACGACGGCTGATGAGGTATAGCCTGATCCTCTTGAGGGTATGCTTCCTAAGATACGTGACTCACTAGGGAGGGTTATGCTTTGCTCCTGAGCCGGAAAGCTTAGCAAGCTATCACTTATTAGGGTATCGTTGTAAAGGTCTTATAGTGAAACCCAGTACTCGGTTAATGTGGTGTGAGAAGGGTACGTGTCTTTGGTAATTTGGACGCGGCTTATGGTGACTGTGTACAACCTGTATAGAGTGTAAAACCGTTATAGCATTCATGCTCATGATCATGAGCAGCATGGACCCTCTCTTGATTATTTTTTCTGAATACGATCTAAATTGTGGTTACCGGATATTTCATTTATTATGGTTTGGTAAATGATAAAATCTGACCAACTAAAAGTTATCCTTTCAATTGTTAACTGTATAACACATTGCATGTCATTTATTTCTAAATTTTAGTGAGTATGCCATGTGCTCACGCTTGTTCATTTATATTGCATCTACAACACTCGGATTGCTGCTTAGATTGGGAGATGGAGTTAACTTTTGCGTCATTTAGTTAAACACTCGTATATTTCTTCGGCTATGGCATTTGTGTCAACTCTAATATTGTAATAAATGCCCTTTAACACTATGTTGTTATTTATGGTTGTGGATATTCACTTGTACCGTCGATCATATGTGTGTAAATTTGATCCTGACGCACATAGGAGTTTCATCTGGTTTTTTATGATACATGACTATTGTAATCAACACATTTCCATCGATGGTTTTCTTGACAGGATAGGCATTTCTATTGGCAGACTTTAAACGGTGGATAGCCCTAGTCTTCTCCAAAGATGTTTGGTAGCATTGGTGGCATTGATGGGAGTATCTTAGAAAATTATAGTCGTAGAAAATGATAGCCCTAGTCTTCTCCAAAGATGTTCTCTGATACACCTGTTACGTCCTTTTATCTCGATCCGTTCTTGATGAAAAAGATTGTGCGTTGGAATATGTGAACGAAAAATGTACAAAACGGCCAATCAGCCATTGCCGGGCACTAAGCATATATATGTTTGGCCGTGTAGAAAACAGTAAGAAACTGAATGTCAGAAACATGCATAGAAAAAAATGCCGAACTAGCGGCAAGATTTTTCCTGTGTGGCCGCGTCACCAATCACAAGTCCCTGTCACAAAGAGAATATGTGAACGGGTTAGGCAGAGAGGCCCACCACGAATTTCTTCCAGCTTGGCATAATAAAAACTTCCACATACAAAACAACGAGAAAAGTATGTGCATAGAAAATACTACTGCGGAACTGGCTGCAAGATTTTTCGTGTTCCCACCTCAACCACAAATCCCAAGGCGAATGAATGGCGGACGCAGCAACATGAATAAGTTCATGTTTGGCACATTTTTTCATTTCCACATATAAAACGACGAGAAACCAAAAATGTCAATAGGCATGAACGGAAAATAATGTAGAACTGTGAACCGATCGTAGGTTAGTTGATATATTTCTTTGTGGTGTTCGAGTACTTGACTCAGCCCAGTGGCCGCATTTTCTTGAATTTATTCTAAAATTCAATAGTTGCTATTTTTAAGCACAACACGACAATGGTGGTCGATAGCGAGAATCCTGTGATGATATCGTTAATCTTGGTTTGTGCTGTCATAGTATCTTGGAGGTACTCATAGGCTAAGGTTTGCCTATGTGTATTTATAAAGTGAGTGTCCATGTAATGTGAGCGTCCACTACCAGAAAAATCATCATCCGCCCCGCTTATATGCCTCGGTGCACTCAAGAACCGCTGCTAATGCAACATTAGCACCGGAC
Source organism: Echinochloa crus-galli (assembly GCA_900205405.1). NCBI lineage: Eukaryota > Viridiplantae > Streptophyta > Magnoliopsida > Poales > Poaceae > Echinochloa > Echinochloa crus-galli. The sequence goes on from OAMR01000303.1 coordinate 1,137,395, forward strand.
GTAAAATTGAAGTACCCCGGGGACCCTTTAGCACCGGATGGTAACACCAACCGGTGCTAAAAGTTCCCTTTAGCACCGATTGTTGTTACGATCCGGTGCTAAAGGGTCCCTCTCCTTTAGCACCGGGTGGTATTACGACCTGGTGCTAAATGCCCTTTAACACCGGTTCGTAAATACGACCCGGTACTAATGTGAGTGTCACATGCTACTTCAAAAGGAGCGCATCTTTTATTCTATCACATGTGTTGTGTAGGTGAGATGGTTAGGTCGGTGCATGCGCGCGAGCCATGATGTCCCGAGTTCAAATCCCGCAACACACAAATATGCAAATATTTTTAGCTAGTGCCCCCACTTTTAGTAGCAGGTTTTCCAACCGGTGCAAATATCGGTTTCTCCACTAGGGGTCTACATCAGTGTGCTAATTTGTCACAAGAAAAACAACAATGCAGAACTGGCCCTGCCGCAGACCAAAGTTTTCCAGCTTTAAGGATGGTAACGTTACAGTTATCTGCAGACTAAAGTAGATGTCACACTGACTGGTGACTGCATCGATCTCAATCTGGATGTCATCCTGTTAATCACATTGAAACCTTTGAAAATTCTATATGGGAAGTTCAAAAGGTTGTATACTTAGATATTTAGGAGGGCTAGCGAGTTTAAAAGGAGGATCCGATGATATATTTTCGTGCCCAGAGCTGCATGATTATAAAAGAAAAGTCAACACAATTTCTTTATTTTTCAATTTTATTATCGTGTTATTGTTTTCTTATAACTTATTGTTGACGACCAAAATTGGCAGTTGCCTATCAGACCAGGGCAACCGGTCAGACCGGTTCTAGGAAGCGGTCAGACCGGTTTTACTGTAGCTGATCTGGCAACAGCCAAACCGGTCTGACCGGTTCCTAGAAGCGGTCTGACCGGTTTCTGTCGTGATGGAGTAGGTTTAGAACTTTAGAGTTTTATCCCATATTGTAAACCAACTCGACGGGGAAGACCATCCCACCCTATAAATATAAAGGGTCATGGCCGATTGAGAGATATCCAACATCCAATCGAATCTATCTTTTTTATCTTATTTATGTCGTCAACACACTCCTAGCTAGCTTCCCACTTCCAGAAATCTCTCATGGCCAATCGGTGTGCATTTTATCGCTACCTGGCGATCTTTACTTGTCTTTATTTCTGTGATTGCAGTTCAAGTAGCAGGTGCTGGGGGCCAGGATCACTGTCCTTCTTTCTCCTGCGGCAATCTTCACAACGTATATCCTACCCTTTCCGTAGGCCAAGCGACCCTCCTGAGTGCGGTGTGCCAGCATACGAGCTAGCCTGTAGCAGCAGCAAGGCTGCAATTCGTATCAACACGGGGACATACTTTGTGACCAGCATCAACTATGCTTCTCAGTCCTTCTGGGTTGTGGACGCCAACCTTGATATTCACAGCAGTTGCCCTCTTCCTCGTTGGGATCAGGTTCCTTACCCTTACTATGGTGTTCCGAGAAATGGTTCACATTTCCTTTACGATTTGAGCGTTGACTACCATGAGTATTGGGCATGCTTCGTTAATTGTTCTCGAGCAGTAACAAATATTAGCTGGTACAAGCCTGTTCCTTGCCTGACTTCGAACAGTTCATTCGTTTATGTCTCGACTTCGGATTGTACTGTTCAGTATCTTGATCCTTCTTGTGGGTACTTGGCATGATCCCCTTTGGCGATAGCCGGCGTATCACATACCCAGAGTTAGAGAATGCCAGTTATACAGACATCATAAACCATTGCGAAACAAAAACATAATCTGGACTGTTTTGCAGCTAATTGACAGTGGAAATGTTAGTGTTGGTGATATAGCATCGGAAGTGGGTATTTCTTCAGAATCCTTGGAAGCTGCTCTCTTGGTACTTCATGCAGACACCTTTATATATTTGCTATATTAACTTATTTACAAGCTATTTTGCTAATTTTCTGATTGCCAGGGTGAAACTACCACTTTTTCCCATGGTTTGATGCTGAAAATTATCAAGTGGCTCCAAAATTCGGTGCATATGCATGATGTTCAAGGAAATGCTCGCAAAGGGAATTCAGTGGTGCTGCAAGATAACAATTCAGATGGGTCTGATACGACAGGTATCACTGATATGAAAATTCCATTGGTCCCAGATTTCGACAAAGACATATTTGTTGATGTGTTGGATTCCGCTGTAACTGAACACAAATGTTTGCTACTGTCCAAAACATGATTGATACTTCATTAGGCAAGCAACCTTTGGTCAATGATAGTAATATATCAAAGAAAGATTAGAAGGCTATGAGTTTCTAACCATTAATCAAGTGATGCAACGTGCTTTGGCTCAGGAAAGCCGAAGTAAGGATTCTAAGCCTAAACCCGATCGTCTTGGTGTGCATACCATCAATTATGATTCTTCAGACGATGAGGGTAAAGAGGTTTATGCTGCTGAATTTGTATGGTCATCTAAAGATAATCCTAGCACTTGTGCTTCTCTCAAGCCGATTCAGAAAAATCGGCACGACGAAGTAAAATTTACCTTTGATATAACTAAGTGTGATAGGATCTTTGATGAGCTTGCAAAGGCCGGAAAGTTGAAATTTTCTCATACTATACCGCCGAATGATGAGTTGAAACGGCGATCTTATTGCAAGTTTCATAATACTTATTCTCATGCTACCAATGATTGCAATGTTTTCCGTAGGCAAATACAATCGGCCATAGATCAAGGACGATTGATGATTGGTGTAATGCAGGTTGATGAGAACCCTTTTCCTATACACACACTTGAATTGGTGAATCCGAAAGTGTTGATTCGGCCGCATCAAGCCGAAAAAGCTAAAGGGAAAAATGTGATCATTGGTGAAGAAAGACCTACAAAGATGCCATCAGAAAAGACCCCTCGGTTCAAGTCGAAGACTCAAACACTCGGGGGGCAAAACAAGAGCAAAGACGCCGGTCCTGCACAAACCGGTCTAACCGGTTCCAGAACCGGTCTGACCGGTTTACATGGAAAAGGCAGAAACAAGGCAAGGCCGAGCTTTGAAGAGCTCTTGGCCAAATATAAGAGGATAGGGGCTGCTCAGGAACAAAAGAAGCTTCACAATAAAGTCAGAAGTGTGAAGCCATGTCAGAAGCAGTCAATGAGCAAACAAGAATCATTGAAGCAACTTGCAAAGGTGGTGCCAACAAGATCAGCGACAATCAAGCAAGTATGGAAGCCAAAACAAGTTGTTTCATCATCAACTTGAGATAAAGCAAGGTATGGCCGATAATTTATATATCGCCCTTAGAAGCTTATATATGGCCGATGTATTATTCATCATCGTCCTTAGATAATTTTGGTCTAGAAGATTGTTTTCTAGCACGCAAGCTTTGCTAAAAAACAGGGGGGCATGTGTTGACGGCCAAAATTGGCAGTTGCCTATCAGACCAGGGCAACCGGTCAGACCGGTTCTAGGAAGCGGTCAGACCGGTTTTACTGTAGCTGATCTGGCAACAGCCAAACCGGTCTGACCGGTTCCTAGAAGCGGTCTGACCGGTTTCTGTCGTGATGGAGTAGGTTTAGAACTTTAGAGTTTTATCCCATATTGTAAACTAACTCGATGGGGAAGACCATCCCACCCTATAAATATAAAGGGTCATGGCCGATTGAGATATCATCTATCCAACATCCAATCGAATTTATCTTTTTTATCTTATTTATCGTTTTCTTTACTTTTATGTTCTGCATTACTTTTATCTCCAACTCCTAGCTCTTCCAATCCCCATATCTTCTGTTCTTCTCTCGTCTCGACGACGTTTGAAGGCGTTCTAGGTGGCCTGCCGATCCTAGAAAAACCCTAGACTCTCAAGCTCCGACGGGGTCCCTCCCGAGCTCGAGATTCTAGGTTTTATCGTCGCCACACCAAAAGCGGTCTGACCGGTCTCAAAAGCGGTCTGACCGGTTCATCTCAAGGAAAGCGGTCTGACCGGTTGCACCAAGCGTGGAGATAAATACGAAACCACTACAGAGATGAAAAGAATGTAAGGTGAAGATGAGTTCCTCACCTTATATTCTAGCATCATATGAAACGAAGTTATGTCATGCCATAGCTTTTAACCTTTACTCGATCACGATCAAAGGGCTCAATACTAGGGACTTGTTGATGGTCCTTAAGTATCAAATCTTACTGTTAAATTATACATTAAAGCTTTCAAGTTCAGCCATAGCACTAAAATAAACGCAAAATAAAATTAAATTTGATGCCGCCACTAATACACATGTTCTTCTTTAGTTGTCTTGCGTTTTCTTTATTCAAAGCACATACACTTGGCTCTTGTATAATTATATCCTTCGGAGAGCATGTTATTCTAAGTAGTTAATGAATGAGATGTGCAATGTTGAAAGAAATATATTGCTCTTATCTTTAAAGTGAGTGGGTTGTTTATCTTGCAAAAAAATAAAACCAATAAGCTTACAAACTCCTCAATGATGATTCATTCTTACCAAATCCATATGTTGTCCATACTAAAAAATCCATAGATATTCTACTTGCTATTACATTGAGCTTTGTAAAGGATGTACGTGTGATGACCCTTTTAAGATGCTATTCAATACTTTATGATCAAGATCATGTATGCACCTCATCCATGTCCTAAACGTCTACACTTGAAGTTACACATGATTCTCAGTCGTCCCTCAAATCAAATCCTCCCCATTTTTATACTCTCTCCAAATAACCTTGCAGATAAGATACAGACTATGTAGAAAAGGGAAAAGAAAATATGGAGAGAGAGGAGGGAGAGAGAGAGAGAGAGAGAGAGAGAGAGAGAGAAATGTTCACAAATAGAAAAAGCATTCTTGAGCATGATGGGAAAAAGAAAAAAGAGAAAGAAGAAAGATAGCCAAGTTATCTATACTAAAAGGATCCTAGAGAATTGAAAACACTTTTTACCCAAAAAACACCCCCACCCCCTCACAGAGGACCCACGTGTCGGGCTTTGGTGGGAGAGAAAAACTAGAAAGCATCAAAATTTTTGCATGTTCCAGGCGCTTTTAGTTCATTCTCCGCAAAACTTTTTTCACCCAACGTCCCGCGCGTACCCACCTCTGGCCAGGTGGGCCCCTAACTCCCCACGTGCACATAATTATCCCGTATTGCTAATAGACAAAAGATTGAAGAGTTTTTCTCCATATAAATAAAGACCAACTAATTCGAAAAATAATGTGCCTCTAAATTTGAGAATAGCTAAAGCTCTATATACACACGTGCGTGCGCACGTTTAAGAGAAATATATCATATAAAAGGGAGTTCTCATACACTTTTCACTTTCACTTTCTTGATCCGTTTGTATAACTTGTCTTTTTGCATCCAAATTTAGAAGTATGCCTCATTTACTCTACCTTGTGCACCACATAAGCCTTATTGGAATAAGGATGGAAACAAGCAATTCAATGCCTTGGTGAGTAATTATAAACATTGAGTGATCCGAGAATCGACTGCGGGTTCAAGTAAGGTTATGTTTTTCTTTGAAAAATGCCCCGAAACCCCGTGTTACTTGAAGGAGTAGAGATGACTTGAGCCAGAACTGTTCTGGTCCTCAATCACCAAATAGATGGCATGATAGACACTTTCAACTTCATAGGAGCATATATTCAATAATAACTTATGTGCTAGAATCATAACATCATGATGCTTGTACAACATACTCCATCCATTATATTCACTATTGAGCCAAAGAATGGTTTCTTTTGCACGTTTTTGATATATTGGTGTTTTAATCGTTGTTGTTTTCATTAGTTTCTACCGACCAGAGTCCGAAAACCTCCATGGATAAGTTCCCAACCAAAGACAGTAGTTGAGTTTCTTAGTTGGCTCTAATAGTGTTTCCCAAGCAGAGGCAGAGCTAGAGGGTGGACATGGTGGGCCATGGCCCACCCTAAATTTAATGTAAACAAATCATACTAGTTGTATTTTATGCAAAATATACATATTTTAGACTTATTTATTTTAAAACATGTATATATGACACTTTTTTATTTGATTATTGTATTGTGTTTGATAAATACTATAATTCTGTCATATTGCATTTTCAGATGCCATGCTAGCTCAAAATTACTAGTTTTAAAAAAGACTAGTAAGAAGTAGCACTATGTTCGACCACCCTAGCTCAAAACTCTAGCTACACCACTGTCCCCATGGAAATTAATATCATGTTGAGATAAAAAAAGAATCCCCTCATCTCTTCCATACCAAGCAAAAACGGCATTCATGGGTTGTGCCAGTAAAGGACCAAGGCAACAGCAGGCAAGAGAGGGATGGCTAGCTGGTGCGGCAGTTGGACCACTTTTCTGAGAAAAAGCCATCATGGTGACTTTATTCATTTTAAAAAAATAGTTATGTTGTCCACAATCCTACTAAGATAAAACCTAGGAGTGGTTCATCAACCCAATTTTACGCAAAAACAATCTAAATATATAATGAGCTGCCCCTTTCTCTTTTCTTGGACAATTAATAAACTGAAACCTTCCAATTTTCATTTTGTGTGACGCACACTATCCATGGTGCGACAGTGGAACATAGTGGGAAGTGACCAGTAGCACAGTTTGGATGGGAACTGATCAAGCACGCTGCTGTTCCACGCTGTGTATCAGTATGTGAGGTGGTGTGCTGCGGCGGAACCAGAACTGATCAGCTCTGGTTTGGTTGGTTGACTTGGTTGACTTGCTGATGGACTTCACATGAAAAGAAGAAAGCAAAGATGAACATACTACTAGTCCTCATAAGCTAGATTGGACCTGTTTGATTCAGTTTCAGCATTCAGCTCGTAGTAAGATCATGATAATTTAGACATTTGAGATATTATTTAAGATTTTTAACTTATTTCATTTTCCTTATCATTTAGGTTTTATACTAAGATTCGAATTAGAATGAAATATTCAAGTTCACTACATCAACATCCAAATAAATCAAGATAAGATTCAAATTACTCATGCATTTATACTTGAACCTTTTTGATGCTCAATTTTATTTACTAGGAATTTGAGATTGGAACGAAGCATTTAACCTAAATTGTACACATTTTCATGATTCCACCCAATTCAAAAATATATTTTAAATTCAGTTTTGTTGGCACAAAAATATGGAATGTTACAAGCCACCTTGCTTGTCCAAGTGCATTGATCACCTACCAGTCTTAGAGAACGGTTGTTGCCGTCATCGCTGAACATCATCATCACCACCAAATCACTACTAGGCAATGTCAGATCTCACCAATAGGACCACAAGGTGGAGTAATAGTCACAACCTCATACTCCTCCCCATAGATGCCTTCATAGTGGGTTTCATGGTAATCTTCATCCTCAGGGATTGTTTCAACATCATTGTCATCACCGTCTTCATCCATAGGTGCCTCTTCCACATTTCTCCTATTCATCATCATGCCTCTCCTTTTCCATGTAAAATTCCCTAGTAAATGATAGAATGCATATTCCTCATCATCGCCATCTTCATACATGGTTTGTTCCTCTTAATCATCATCCTAGAGCTTCTCCTCTTCATCAACGTCATCGTAATCATCCTCCGCAGCCTCAATCTCTTCCTATAACACCCTAGTTTTAATTGGGTAGGGATTTATTTTTTTTAATTTTCTTTACAATTGTTTAGAAAGTGTCTAACATTATCTGAAAAGAAATAATTGTTTTCTTACTTCAAAACAATTTAGCAAAGGTTATATATTTACAATGGCTGTTGTATTCATGCTGGAAGGTTTAATGAAAAATGAGTTTGAAATGTTTTAAAATTCAAATAGGATTCAAGTAATTTTAAAACATAGTTAGGAAAATTTGAATCTTTGAATCGGATAGAATCTATCCCAATTTGGGTCCGAAACTATTCTTTCCCTCTCTTCATTTCTTTTTTTCTCTCACAGGCCCATGAACCTCAAGGTGGGTCAAACCCGCCCTAGACACCTACCTTATCTCTACTGATCCACTCATTTGGGCTCAGCCCAATTGCTACTCACCACATGTGACAAAGATATTTAGCCAAAGTAAACCACCACCGCCACATTCCGTTCTCTCCGACAGCATGACCCCTCGTATCATCCTTCTCGTCTCACCCGTTCCACCCGATCCAATACATCTGTGTCACACTCCAGATTTTCTGAATTTGGAATGTCAATAACCATCACTAACAAACACAATGATTTTCTCATATTTCTAAATATTTCCCAATGTTCATATAGTTGTAGGAAAAAATATTCTGTAGAACCAATCAATGTTCATAGTATATATATATATCAGTTTGGTGCACTCATGCCGCTGCATTTAATTTTGTTTGATTAGGTTTGTTTGAATTTTCTTTCCCCAGATTTAAATTGTCAGCGTAGAGAACCTGTATGGCTCTCAATCTCCTTCCCATGACATACTCTTTTCAAGCTGCCGTGTTATTTTTTTTCCTGGACTGAGCTGGTCTGAAGCCCACAATGTAATCCATCATCGTAGAAAGCCTCAGGTCAGCCCCTCTTTTGTCTACGACGTCCTGGCTTTGTGGTCACCTGTTCATGAAGCGTTGCTAAGCCAATCAATATGAGCTACGACGCACAAGCTTAACTCGAGTCCAAGTCAGATTACGTGCTGCTGCTCTGACTCGAGACGCTCACGTCCAGTCGGTGCCTTGTTCTTTATCGTTGTGAGTCAAGTGCCACTGCAATTTATTTGTTGTATTCTACTAATGACATCACGACTAGATCATGATAATTAGATAATTATCTTTTCCCTATGAAAATTAATATCTTTTCATTTCAAATCGGTTTTCGGTGATCCTTGCTTGCGGTCATGTACTTATAGCAACGTGTAAAATAACTTAGAGTGCTTCTTTAGTTCTGTTTATTTATAATGATTGGTGTACTGTTTTTAATTTATTTTATTTATTTGCATGTATGTTTGCTTTATATGCTTCAGATTGATTGATGCGAGTAGAACGTGGTTAACCGTTCAAGAGATTTAAGATCAAGAATTAAAGAATCCGAGCAATGGTATTTCAAATGTGGAAAGGCAATGTCCGTAACCATCCTCTATCTATGCTTATTTATACTACCAATTTCTAGCCATTCGGCGCCCATTAATTGTCCTGCCCTCTAATTAGAGGCCTTTTGTTCTCCTCCAGTGACCAAAGCTCCTCCGGAACGGCGGGCGCAGTGGTGCGAGCGAGCGCATGAGGACGGAGTCGGGCGTGAATTCCCGTGAGGATAAGGTTGAGAGGATTTTGAAATGATCCCCAAGGAAGCATATAATTTGTATTCAATTTATTGTGTCTTGCTTTTTTTATGAATATCCACCCCCAAAATATTCAGATATCTGTATTTTGTTTTTATCCTTTTTAGGTATATTGTAGGGAATTGCACAAAAATAATCTAGAAACCTTCTCTCTCCTATTTCTCAAACTAAATTTATGCTTGCAGTTTCACACATACTGTTGGAGATGTTATTAGGCTGCCCGCACCGGGCACTAGATGCCCGGTCGGTATGCGCCACGTAGGCATGCATGCTGTGCGGGGTCCAGTTTTTCACCCACAGCGGCAGACGGCAAAGCGAATGGCAAACGCTAAACATCTCTGGGGATCGCTAGAAGGAGAGAGAAACGGGCTCGGTAAACGCCGTGGGCCCCGCCGGCCGTTGGCTCCCCGCTCGCTTGCTCGGTCGCCGCTGCATCTCCTCCCCACCTCCACCGCCCGCCGCCCGTAGCTGGAGGCTCGAGACAAGACGAGGCGAGGGAGAACACGGAGGCGCGCGACGGTCGGCTCGAGCTTCGATTTGCACGAGGACGACGGCAAGGACGAGGGCGCATGGCATCTCATGTTGGTGGAAGGTTCGGCATGGCCAGCGTGCCGCCGTCGTGGCCCGCTGGCGGAGGCCGCCACGGCCTGGATCTGGCCTCTCCCTCCATGGTACCAACATCGCCATCCTCGTCACCGTGGCCGGCGACCGCGCTGGCATCGGGATAGCGGCCAGCGGGCGCCCCCTTCTCCCGCCGCTACCCGAAATCTTTTGCACCGTGCTCCAGCACCTCCAGTGTACCACCGCGCACCACTGTCGCGCTCCAGCTCCTCCACCGCACGCCACCACCACCACTCGATTCGGCCGGCCGCGGGCGAGCTTGAGCTTGGAGGCACTGCTCCCGGCTCCTCGTCGAGCGCCCAGCGCAGGTCGCCGGTGCACACCACGCAACCCTGCCGCCGCGCTGGAGTGGCTATACGGCGTCCACACCGCAGCGGAGCTTGACGGCCAGGGCGTCCACGCGCGCTCGAGCCGCCACATTAGCTTGCCGGCCACGGACACCACCACGGGGATGCCGAGGAGGGAGGCGAGTGCGGGCCACTTGATCCGGCCGCGGAGGGAGGAGGCCGTGCCACCACCGCCACTCCGCCTTCTCCCCCATCCGCGCACGACGAGGCACTCCGCCGGGTGAACCGTGACGGCGCGTGATGGTGTTGGTCCTAGGCGGCGGCCATAGCAACTAGTGGTGGAGGCAGTGGTGACGCAAGGCTAATGGCCGCCGTCCTCCTCCAGCCGCGGGGCCGCCGGAGCCCAAAGCCGAGAACCGCCGCGCACGCCCATGCCTCTGCAGCCCGCCGCCGGCCGTCCCGTCGCATTTTGCCTTCCCGGAGCCCGAAGCCGAGCGCCACAGCCGACCCACATGCCCGACCCCCGAGCCGCCCCGCCGCCTGCATCGTCGAGCCACCGTCGGGACCTGGGCAGCCTGGTATGCGGCTATGGTGGAGTCGGTGGTGGGGATGAGGTGCTCGTAGAGGAGGGAGAGGGAGGTGGGGGCGGCAAGAAGGATGGGAAGAAGGGAGGCGGCGGGCGGTGCATGGAACTGGAGGCGGTGGGTGGCGCGAGGAAGAGGATACAAGAGAGAGAAGGGGGTGGGGGAGGAGTTAAAAAAAATTTACTGGTGGGCCTCGCGTGGTGGTAGTTGGTATATAGAATGGAAATAGAGTAAGAACGAGTGCGGAAGAAGTGATAGAGAATGAAGAATGCCTATGACTAGGATAAAATATTCTCTTTTAAAGGATAGAGTAAAGAGCGACCAGTGCGAACAACCTTACAAGCAATTCTATTTTCTAGGCTCACCCTACAGCTAAGCTGAGCGACGGCGCCTTGCTGAGTCGACTCTGGCGCCCATGCGCCCTATTTGGTCAGCTGCCCTCCGAGTACCTCCTGCTGCACACACTACTAGAGAAACCATCATCACAAACGGCACCATCACAAACGGTTTTGAAAAACCGTTTTTGATACCCTCATCACAAACGGTTTTTGAAGAACCGTTTGTGATGGGGGCCATCACAAACGGTTCTTCAAAAACCGTTTGTGATGTGAGGGCATCACAAACGGTTCGTCCGAACCGTTTGTGATGCGACGAACCGTTTGTGATGCCCATCACAAACGGTTCGTGTTCCAAACCGTTTGTGATGCCCCGAGCATCACAAAGGGTTCGTGTTCCGAACCCTTTGTGATGTGTATGGTACATTCAATATCCATTTAGTGTCTGAACCCTCTACGATCGCATAGACAAATGAATAATATATGTACCATTTTCATCCCTACTTACACAGAAAAACACATGTGAACTCATATCCTGAGAGACTAACCCTGCATATTTTGCATCTCTATTGTGTTGTCCCTTGTAGTCCCTCTGTCACAAAAGAATATTATTCCATTCTATGAGGAAAACACTTCTAAACTTTAATCTATACTATAAAGATTCAAATTTTTGACGGCCGACGGACCCACGAATCATTGAAACATTACGTTATCTAGTCACAAGTCACAGGTGACGGAGTGGTGCAGTGGTAGAGGAGGGCTCGCGCGAGGGAGGGGTCACGGGTTCGATTCACGCCGGCCGCGGAGCACGCGAACTTTACGCGAAAAAATGGCGCGACTTGCGGCTTGATGGCTGGTGGCCTCCCCAAATGAAAATAATTTTTTTTCCCTATTGTTTTCGTATTGGCGCGACTTGCGGCTTGATGGCTGGTGGCCTCCCCAAATGAAAATAATTTTTTTCCCTATTGTTTTCGTATTTTTTGGGGTTTATTTCGGATGCAGCATTGAACCGTTTGTGATGCCCCCATCACAAACTGTTCATGAACCGTTTGTGATGCCTGGGGCATCACAAACGGAACATCACAAACGGTTCCCAGAACCGTTTGTGATGGCCTCTGGGAACCGTTTGTGACGTGGGTGTCTGGTGTAGTGACATATATGACAGTTACCTTGATGCTACACTCGAATATATTTTTCTGAAAATTACTTAGAATCCTTATTTTTTCAGTTGATTAGGTAAAGATGGACTTGTAGCCTCTAATCTCAGTGGCTCGTTGATTACTGCATTTAGTGCACCCATCATTTCCTTCGGCGATGAATATCCATCAGTCCGAGAGTAGATCACGTGACTTGTCTTGTAAAGCCTCCAGAACAACTCCTTGCATTCTCTAGGAATGACACTGTCTTTTCTAAGAACCAAGCGTAGCAAGTCCCTTCTGCATGACGCTATAGACTCCTGTATCGCTTCTTTAGCTGCTTCTATTGAGATAGAACCTCCACTATGAAGAACGAGCAGTGACACACTATTCAGCTTACCATCCTTGCATTCCCTCTGCAACCGCAGATCATTTATCAGAACTTAGCTACTGACAAACATAATTTAATTTGTATATACGGTAACGATGAATAGTTACCATGCATGCATGAATATTGTATTAGGAATTGAAGGAACTAAAGTACCTCGAAGCTTTGAATATCATTCTGAAGACGACCGCACGTGTTCATGAGCCTAAACAACTCGTTGTATTCAGGATCTTTGACGATGTCCTCCCAGAGATTTTGTCCAACAAAATATAGTGCAATGAGTGTAGTGGGTCCCAATGCCAATGTGACAATTGCATTTGTCATGTATTCCTCCATTGTTGGCACATATTTGCTACGTTGCCATTCTGCATCGGTCGCCAAAGACTTCAAATAATCTAGCCACTGCAGATGAAAATTGACAAAGTGGTATCAACTTGTCAGCTCATGGCATTTCCACCGTGGTATCAACTTTTCAGCTCAACCGTACCAAATTAAGAATCAGAGGATCTCACAAGAAAAACTCACTAATTCAACGACATATTTGGTAACGTCACGGTTTTGTACTGCCGAAGCCTTTGCTCCAAGCTGGTTGACTGTAGTATAAATAGCAGAAAATACTATTTTTACATGCTCAGAGTAGAACCCAACATTGTGATGTTGATCCCACCTAAGAAAACAATTGACAAAAATAGGAGGACTTGTTAGTAAAGTAAAACACAAACACTGATCTAGAAACTGACAGCGAAGCAAAAAGCTAAAGGAATTTACTCTTGAACTAAGGAAATGAGATTTTCCAGTTCTTCTTTTGATCCCCCGACATCAAAAAGGTCATCAACAACAAGTGTAAGCGCAATAGATTTGGCACAGGCAACACGAGCATAGTACAATTCGTGAGGGCTTATGGAGGCAGCAGCACAGAGATAGGTATTTGTTAGATTCTTTCGAATAAATTGCAGCTGGTCCAGCTTATTTTGTTTCTCCCAACTGTCAACAGATTTTGCAGATAGTTTAAGAAAGGAAATTACGAAACAGGTTACCATATAATATTAATTAACTATTTACCTTTCAAGGTGCTGGAGTTCATCTTTGTATGTATGCTGAGAAAAACTGAAATCTTCAACAGCCAGAGCTAGGAGATCTTGATTCACATGAGATGACCTGGTTCAAAAACGTATTGGCAAATTTTCTAGCTCACGTATTGTTACAATTTCGTGGGCATTGATCTTCACTAGCATTTATTTCTAGAAATAAGAACGTTACATGTTTTTTCTCTTCAAACTTGGAGAAACCCAAGAATGAAATTGTTCAATGTTCCTCTTGTGGTCTAGAGGTTCCACCGTTGCATAAAAGGGAAAATTAAGAGCATATTCTACCTGGAATTAGAAAAATGTGGAATAAAGATCTGAAATGGAAAGACCAAGTGAAACAGGGATTTGAAGTTTCACACACGCACCTCCCGTAAGACTGAAATTGTTTGCACGGTTTTGGATGACAACTTATGTCTCAATAAGCTACCTGACCAACAATTTATTTTTTCTAGGATTGGCTCTTTTTCTGATAAAGCAACCTTTGAAGCTTTGTACAATTCCAGTAATGATTCCGTGTCATCTATGAATCCTTCAAGTGAGTTATGGAAGGTGGAGGCTTCAGCAACATGGGACAACTCATCTGTGCGATGTCATACTGAAATAGATCAATACCTATATTTCTCAGACAAGTATAAAACAGAAAATTTCAAGCTATTGAATTACCTGAGGAAACATCATATCCATTCATCCGTAAAAGCCGAAATGCCATCGCGCATGTTGCTGTATCCAATATTATTTCGTCATCCCTCTGTGACCAAGATCTGCAATCTACACCAGATCAGGTTCACACGCTTCTATGAGGATATAAAAAAGTCTTTACAAATTTCGTTACATGTATGTCTTATCCAGGATGCTCTTTATCTCTCTAGAGAAATGCCGAGATATTCCAATCTTGCCGAGAGTATCCACCATTGAAAGCTGAGTGTATATATTTAGAGGGTACACTGCTGGTACTGCAAATGCATAATATCATTATGTATTAAGCATTTAGCAGAAGTCTACACGATTGCAGACCATTCAGAAGGAAACATAGTATATAACGAACGCACCTGCACCATCAAATATATTGACAATGGAAGCAAGGTACTGGAGGGCTTTATCATCATACTTTTGGATTAGCGCAGCAGCAGTTGCGGCAGGAGAGTTGAATACTGATCCATTCTTCCTTTGGAACTTCTTCATAATTGCATTCCAGTCTGGCAGGCTTACTAACCCTCCAGCAACATAGACCAAATATGCCTCTTTCCCATCAGATTTGTCATCAGACAATCTAAATTAAGTGTAATGGTAATAATCAAATTCTGATTGCTATAATCATTGGTAAAAAATGAGAAATGACAAATATATATGACTGACAATCTGACTCCTCTGTTCATGCAATTTTCTGTTCATCGCAATAATCTAAAAATTGCTGGTAAACTGTATAGGATTCGTGCAAATTTCACACAGAGAGATTCAGAAATGAATGACATTAAATTTCCATTCACGATTCAATTAACCTCATAAACAAATCATCTGTAACTGATTATGACACATTGAATATGAAAAAAATATTGGGAACAGATTCCTCTTTTCTTTAGAAACCATATTAGTTACAGAATACGAAAAGCATCAAAATTTCATATTAATTGAAAAAATAAAATTACAAAAGTTACAATCCGTTCAAGTTCTCATCTACAGTTTTAAAAATTGTGCCACATTCAGATGATTAGTCACAGTGGATTTAATTTCCATTTACTGGGCATAATATGAGACGACTTGGTCAAAGTGGGGTTTCATTCTATTTCCATGTGACGGGCAAGCATGTATACCAGGTTTCACCAGATCATAAAATCCACTCCTTCCCTATCTGAATAAATTTATCGCCATCTCAACAGTTCAGCCTATGCAGCATCTCATTTAGTGGGATTGATACTCTCATGAAACCTGCACTAAGACTGGCCTTGGTACACAAAACCCTTGGTCCCTAAATATTTATTCCTAGTAATTTGAAGAAAACATAAGTAACAAAGAAAAATCCCATCAAGCTCATCATTAAATAGTTAATCATATTTCCTTAATTGTTGGCTGGGTTTTGAGCAAAATTATACCATTACTGGCTGGTTCTAACACATTACATAGGTTACAAAATGTTAATCACATCGCATAAGTTTCAACAAAAGAAAATTATTTACTTGTGGGGTTGGGCATGTTCAATTCCCAAAAGTGTTTAGATTTAGAGGCAATTTTTCAATGCTTGAAATGCTTATATTTATGTATGGAAGAAATAAAACTAAAAAATAATTTCATGACCAAAATCATCGAGATAGTTAATATACATCGACTAGTGGTCAGTTCTTGGACAAAATTTCATAAATTGCATGAGTGCAGAATATCAGATATATATACCAATTAAAGATTTCTTGTTTTAACATATCCAGTCTATGTAAATTCTAAATCGGACAATCCTAAAAACATCAAGAGTGCAATATAAACTTCGGGCATTGATCTTCACTAGCATTTATTTCTAGAAATAAGAACGTTACATGTTTTTTCTCTTCAAACTTGGAGAAACCCAAGAATGAAATTGTTCAATGTTCCTCTTGTGGTCTAGAGGTTCCACCGTTGCATAAAAGGGAAAATTAAGAGCATATTCTACCTGGAATTAGAAAAATGTGGAATAAAGATCTGAAATGGAAAGACCAAGTGAAACAGGGATTTGAAGTTTCACACACGCACCTCCCGTAAGACTGAAATTGTTTGCACGGTTTTGGATGACAACTTATGTCTCAATAAGCTACCTGACCAACAATTTATTTTTTCTAGGATTGGCTCTTTTTCTGATAAAGCAACCTTTGAAGCTTTGTACAATTCCAGTAATGATTCCGTGTCATCTATGAATCCTTCAAGTGAGTTATGGAAGGTGGAGGCTTCAGCAACATGGGACAACTCATCTGTGCGATGTCATACTGAAATAGATCAATACCTATATTTCTCAGACAAGTATAAAACAGAAAATTTCAAGCTATTGAATTACCTGAGGAAACATCATATCCATTCATCCGTAAAAGCCGAAATGCCATCGCGCATGTTGCTGTATCCAATATTATTTCGTCATCCCTCTGTGACCAAGATCTGCAATCTACACCAGATCAGGTTCACACGCTTCTATGAGGATATAAAAAAGTCTTTACAAATTTCGTTACATGTATGTCTTATCCAGGATGCTCTTTATCTCTCTAGAGAAATGCCGAGATATTCCAATCTTGCCGAGAGTATCCACCATTGAAAGCTGAGTGTATATATTTAGAGGGTACACTGCTGGTACTGCAAATGCATAATATCATTATGTATTAAGCATTTAGCAGAAGTCTACACGATTGCAGACCATTCAGAAGGAAACATAGTATATAACGAACGCACCTGCACCATCAAATATATTGACAATGGAAGCAAGGTACTGGAGGGCTTTATCATCATACTTTTGGATTAGCGCAGCAGCAGTTGCGGCAGGAGAGTTGAATACTGATCCATTCTTCCTTTGGAACTTCTTCATAATTGCATTCCAGTCTGGCAGGCTTACTAACCCTCCAGCACATCAGACAATCTAAATTAAGTGTAATGGTAATAATCAAATTCTGATTGCTATAATCATTGGTAAAAAATGAGAAATGACAAATATATATGACTGACAATCTGACTCCTCTGTTCATGCAATTTTCTGTTCATCGCAATAATCTAAAAATTGCTGGTAAACTGTATAGGATTCGTGCAAATTTCACACAGAGAGATTCAGAAATGAATGACATTAAATTTCCATTCACGATTCAATTAACCTCATAAACAAATCATCTGTAACTGATTATGACACATTGAATATGAAAAAAATATTGGGAACAGATTCCTCTTTTCTTTAGAAACCATATTAGTTACAGAATACGAAAAGCATCAAAATTTCATATTAATTGAAAAAATAAAATTACAAAAGTTACAATCCGTTCAAGTTCTCATCTACAGTTTTAAAAATTGTGCCACATTCAGATGATTAGTCACAGTGGATTTAATTTCCATTTACTGGGCATAATATGAGACGACTTGGTCAAAGTGGGGTTTCATTCTATTTCCATGTGACGGGCAAGCATGTATACCAGGTTTCACCAGATCATAAAATCCACTCCTTCCCTATCTGAATAAATTTATCGCCATCTCAACAGTTCAGCCTATGCAGCATCTCATTTAGTGGGATTGATACTCTCATGAAACCTGCACTAAGACTGGCCTTGGTACACAAAACCCTTGGTCCCTAAATATTTATTCCTAGTAATTTGAAGAAAACATAAGTAACAAAGAAAAATCCCATCAAGCTCATCATTAAATAGTTAATCATATTTCCTTAATTGTTGGCTGGGTTTTGAGCAAAATTATACCATTACTGGCTGGTTCTAACACATTACATAGGTTACAAAATGTTAATCACATCGCATAAGTTTCAACAAAAGAAAATTATTTACTTGTGGGGTTGGGCATGTTCAATTCCCAAAAGTGTTTAGATTTAGAGGCAATTTTTCAATGCTTGAAATGCTTATATTTATGTATGGAAGAAATAAAACTAAAAAATAATTTCATGACCAAAATCATCGAGATAGTTAATATACATCGACTAGTGGTCAGTTCTTGGACAAAATTTCATAAATTGCATGAGTGCAGAATATCAGATATATATACCAATTAAAGATTTCTTGTTTTAACATATCCAGTCTATGTAAATTCTAAATCGGACAATCCTAAAAACATCAAGAGTGCAATATAAACTTCTTGTGCAAATTAAAACTACTTGCCTGTAGTAATATTTATATACCGGCCAGCAATTTGTCATCAATGTACCTTTTCAATTCGATAGCACGGAGGCGAAGAATCCAATCAATACTTGTTTCTTTTTCAGGGAATTCCAAACCCATCCTAATGGCAAGGCTCACCATAGAAGGGAATGTGAGATTGAAGCCTATAGGTGCAGCAATGTGCTCATCCATAATAATAGAGACATTCTTTGCAATAAATTCTAGTCCTGCCGATATAATTATTTTTTGTGTAAAGATTTATCAGAACTCGAATACAAAAGACGCTAAAACAATGGAAGGTAACTGAATATATGTGTCAGTATACCTCTGTTTATTTGCTCCGGTCCAACACTCCATTTCTTAAGTGCAATAACGCAAGCCAAAGTGGATAAGAGAATATCCTTGTTCACTGACAGGTCAAATTCGTTGGCACCCCAAGAACCATTACTGTGTTGGTTTTGCAGTATCCATTCCACGCATTGAGGGAAACAAGGAGCCTGGAGAACAGATCCAGGCAATGGCACCATAGCCACCCATGCTGTGTGATACGAAGATGGCACGAACCCAGCTGGACCCTCCAGCTCCAGATTATTCCGTATTCTTGCCTTGCATTCCTAATTATGTCCGCCATTTGCTAACGTTATTGACCAATAGACCCACAGAATGTTAGCTCAAAAAATTATTAGTGGTAGTGTCCGTACCATGTTTGTCAGGCTTCTCTTTTCCCCTACCAAAATCTCCTCACCATTATCTGCTTGAACAGAGGAGAGACTTTGTTAGGGATCAGTTAAATGGCGTTACATACTCTGGAAACACAAACATGAAATCGAAACCTTATGCACAAGAGTAAATTTCAGCAAGCCCCTAATTTTAGTTATTGATCAGTTAAATTGCTGGAAGTAAATTATAGCAAAGCCAGAGAAATGGCTTTTTCTCCTGTTAACCACCGTATACTCCCAGATTTTAAACCGAGCTGAGAGTACCCGTGCGGGGTATTCAACAGGTTCACAATTAACAGTAGTTTGACAAAGGGTTAGGGTCACCAACAGGGGTCATATAATTTCCACAAAACAAAATAAAAGGAAAAATAAGGTGTTCTAGACGATTCCAGCTTCTCTCTACCATCCAGCTTCCAGATTTTGGCTGCTTCAGTTTCCAGCTTTCGCTCTAGCATCAAAACCAAATGCAAGGACGACAGAATCATTTGCTCCCTAAATTCGGGGATACAGTCTTATCCCATCTAACCCTCTCCAACCAAACCGAGGTACTCTCATCAATTCACAAACGGTTGCAATAATCTATATATGACTGATTTTAATTAGCCAAGAGTTTTTTTTTAATTCTCATGTATTCTATTGCTTACAATCTCCCAATTTTTGCTATGTCTTGGATTCACAGAAATTTTATTAAGTCTCGAATGTTGCCATATCTTGGACCTATTGAAATTTGTGGGCATCCAAACCATAGGAAAATTGGCGACGCAGCAGCAGCTAGCTTGTTTCTAGTATGAGCCGATCGAGACATTTCTAGTAAAAATTGGGACAGTGAAAACATGAGATCGATGGAAAAACCCACCCACACGGTTCCTACTTACCAGAACATGGAGATATCGCTCGTGTCACCACCGAACAAAGCCTGGTGGTGGCGTGCTCGGCGAAAGTGAGACGAGGATGAGGTTTCCTCCTTTTGTGCTCCCGTGCTTGAACGAACGGGAGGAGCTGAGCTTGCAAGCGAGGTGCGGGGAAGATGGAACAGACCACAGCAGCTTGGATGGGATTCGCCATGGCGATCACCTCAAGTACGTACCGGGACGACGATGAATGGAACGGACGACCACACAGACAGCTTCCGCGGCAATGCAAGGTTTTATATATTATATATATACTGCACAATCCTACCGAACCCTGTAATTTTAATTAGCTAAAAACATTTTCTTGGTAATTTACTGTGGAAATATATATTGGACAGAATCCTGGAAAAATCTATGCGTACGTTTACCAGCAGGTGCAAGCACGCGTGGAAGAAACACTTGTTTGGAATAAAATGAAGTACGTAAAACAAAATCCGGCCAGCTCGTCAAAAATTCCTTTGCTAGTCATCTTGCAAAGTTTGGGGTGATTTTGATGTGGCTAGTACAATTCATTAATTACTTGGACACTTGTGAAAGGTCGGCCAGGGATCCGTTGAACTTTCAATGAAAAAATTTCGAGCCACGACATTCATCCGGGCATGTCTTTCGACATCTCATTTCTAGCTTCTTGTCTAGTATAAGCGTTTGTTCAGTCCAGAACAGTAATGACGAGAAGATTTTAAGTATATATATATCGTCTAACATTCCATTTACGAAGATCTGATTCACAAGGGCGCTGGGCTCCGGTTTTATAGGAATTGAAGGTGAACATGCATGATCATAATTTATAATTTTTCCTGCCGAGCATATTCAAGAGACTCTTTATATTCTTTTTAACTTACAAAAATAGATATTTTGGTGAACAACACAGTCTAACGGCCTCTTCAATTGGATATTCAAATATAGATATCATTTGTTCTGCATTTCTCGCTAGTCAAAGATGGAGTGCGATAACTCTCTAAACTGCGCACAAGATATAGAAAAGTCGTTGAAAAGTATAAAGATATAGAAAATAATTTTTACACAAATGACCCTTTAAATCATGATTTATATAGTATATTTTAAATAGGCTCTTGGAGATGCTCTTATCCACTGCATTCCTATGATATTTGGAGCAAAAAAAGTATTACTATGTAATTTCAAAATATATCTGTATGATTCCAATAAGCCTTTGCCATGATGCATTCACTAAGATCTTTGCTTATAGATCTTCGCAATTGAGATTTCTATATTAATTGTTTCGCTGCTAGGCTTTTCGCTGCATCATGTGATTTGCAAACTGCAGGTTACCTCCAGCGAATCTCACAGACAACTCGATAATTTTTAAGTTTTGGTAAATACAAAAATGGTCAGGAACGAAATCAGAAGACATAAAACAAAATCCGATCCAGTACCAGATTTATCCCATCTGTTTTCAACCCTACCAACGTGACAACCCTATTTAGCCCGTTACCATAGAAAGTTTTCTCGACACGCAATATTTTCAGAGATGTTTGGTTGCATGACTTTTAGTTCGGGTTGGTAAAATGTCACTTTTAGTCCGCGTTGATGTTACCTACCGGGACTAGAGGACCCCGGAGGCCTCTGTAGATTACAATCAAGACTAAAACTAGTATTTGTCTCCGGTCCAAGTCCAATCGAGACAAATGTATGGACAGATGTTTTTCTACTAGTGACATGTGGGTTGTGGCTCCAGTACAACTGTCAGGTCCTGTTATTTCCGTTATGAGTGTGCCGTGTGCTTTGGAATATGTGAACGAAAGATCAGCACAACAGCCAATCGGCCATAGACAAGCACCGCACATATGTTTGGACTTCATAGTTGCAATAGATAGCGTCGTGGTTCCTTTTCGTTTCAGTTAGGATTGGATCTTTTCTTGTAGATCTTCCCTTGCATTGAAAAAACCCGTTCAATTGACATGCGTGAATTGCATTCTGCCGATGGCCGACCTTATATTAATTAGCTGCCAAAAAACCAAAGATGCATGCGTTCTTGGTCAGGATTACCATCACGACGTGCCTGGAGAAAAATGACAGGGGTAGAAAAAGGCCCAACATGAATTTCCAGTTGAACACAGTATAAAGATCCACATACAACACAGCAAGAAACCAAACTAACCAAAAGCATGCATAGAAATTGACGACTTTTCGTGTTCCTAGCTTATTAATCCCAAGTCCCTGTCACAAGGAAAATGAACTGCGGAGACAGAAAGGTCCAACATGTTAGCGTACATATAGATAATAATGCAGAATTGGCTGTAATGTAAGACTTTTCATATGTTTCCATAACTCACCGGTCGCATGTCTATGTCACAAGGAGAATGAATGGCGGAGACAGGGAGTCGCAAAATGAAAGTTCCAGCTTTTGGCACAATATAAACTTTCCACATACCAAACAATGGGAAATCAAATGTCAAATTGCATGCATTGAAAATAATACCGAACTAACTGCAAGATTTTTCATGTTCCCGCATCACCGATTACAAGTTCCTGTCATGAAGTTATTTTTGCTTGGGTTTTCCAACTTGAGAAAATTACAAGATAACGACTTTCGGAAAATACCACATAAAGAGTCACCGATTACAAGATAACGACTTTCGGAAAATACCACATAAAGAGTTTGTCCCCGTAAAATATCGCCTGGGTGTGGATCGTAGGAGCACGTGGATAAGGGCATAAGGCATCGGTATATATGTCATTTCATGTCCATGTTGTTTAGTCTAAATACATAAGAATAAGCTTTTAGGTGAAGAAAATGTAACGGAATGCTATTTTCATTTAATGTTTCAAGTTTTGATGGTATTTAATGGGGACAAAATCTTTCCATGATATTTTCGAAAGTCTTTGAGTGCTATATAGATTGTCTGGCTTTTACATTTTTCCCTTCCAACTTTTATAATTTACAGATTAATCTTCAACTTCAAACTAACAAGTAGTGTTGTAAATTTCTCGTTCAGTACGGAATACATCTCTGTTTTAAAATGCACGATATGAACTACCATTTTTTTTCCAAACGGTACCATACAGAACAAATACTCGATCCACGGCTGTTAAGGATGGCAACGTTACAGTTTTCTGAATAAAAATTGCAGCACATAGGTCTACAAGAGTAATATATGTAGGCCCAACACTGACATCATATATATTGATCTAAATGTGGAAGACATCCTGTCAATAACAATGTAACTTTAAGAAATTATGTGTCGGACACTATGGGACACACGGGCACTTGACAAAGCCTCAAAAACACTCGACAAAGAGTTTATCGAGTGTAGCACTCGACAAAGGCCACTCGGTCAAAAAATACTCGGCAAAGAACTCGTGATTTTTTTTCAGGCACTCGGCAAAGATTTTGCCGAGTGTAGGGCGGACAGTCGGCACAAAAAAGTTCAACGGACGGCGAGAAGGCGGCGGCCGAACGACAGATTGATTACGTTACACTCGGCAGAACACCTAAGGCTTTGACGAGTGCAACACTCGGCAAAGCATGGGCGCTTTGCCAAGTGTCTAGGCAAAAACACTCCATAAACCTTGTTTTTATCGAGTGCCTGTGCTTTGCCGAGTGTATTTTACTGAAGACTCGGTAGAACCTGGCTTTGCCGGGTGCCCGATATTATACACTTGGCAAAGCTATCAGCACTCGGTATTTACTGGTTTCCCGTAGTGGAAGTCCAGAAAGTTGGTGAGGTATAAAATGAAGATTAGATTATATATTCATCACACGAGCTACAAAATAACAAGAGAAAAAAATCTTGAGAACTTCTTTGTTCTTCTAATTCTTATATTAGGTTCGTCTTTATTCA
Source organism: Echinochloa crus-galli (assembly GCA_900205405.1). Taxonomy (NCBI): domain Eukaryota; kingdom Viridiplantae; phylum Streptophyta; class Magnoliopsida; order Poales; family Poaceae; genus Echinochloa; species Echinochloa crus-galli. The sequence goes on from OAMR01000303.1 coordinate 1,161,347, forward strand.
CAGAAAATCACAAGATTCAGGAAAGTATTCGGCAAATCGTTCCTTTTTTTTTGAGATCATAGACCGGACAACTTATGTACCAAGCCAATATATAACCAATAATTAATAGATAACTTGGTTCATTTGAAAATAAAATACAAGTAATATAGTGATGCACGATGACATCCATATAATAATGCTGTGGATATGTTTGTTGGTTGTAACGACACGAATACACGCACAAATAACACAGACGATATAATCGACATGATGAGCAGTGCGCCAATATATGGATCGAGCTCAACGAAGTGGCGTTGGGACTGCCCGTAGTGGCGTGACCATGTTAAGGGACGTGCCGAACCGGTCCCTGACATCCACATCGCACGGTTGCATGCCGTCGGGCAGACTCCACTCAAACGCGTGCAGCAGAGATGCAAGGACCAGCATAACCTGCCTCGTGGCCATGGGCATCCCAGGGCAGAGCCTCCTCCCTGCCCCGAATGGCAGGAACGCCGCCGCCGTCGTCGTCCCTGCAGCTTCTACTGCTAGGAACCTCTCCGGCACGAACGCCTCCGGCTGCTCCCACGACGCCGGGTCGCGCATGATGGCATAGACGTTGACGATCACCTTGGTGCCCTTGGGCACCGGGAACCCACCGACCTCGGCGCCGTCGGCCATGGCCACATGCGGCATCAGCAGGGGACCCGGCGGGTACAGACGCATGGTCTCCATGGACACGGCGCGGAGGTAGGGAAGGCTGTCGATGTCGGACTCATCAGGATGCTCCTTTGACCCCAGCACCTGCTGCAACTCCTCGCGAACCTTTGACATGACGGCCGGATGCCGGAGTAGCTCGGCCAGCGTCCACTGCACCGTCAGCGCTGTCGTAGATGTCCCGCCCACAAATAGATCCTGCATGTATGCACGAGTATCACTGCCGGAAAACGGAACACCTCTCTATTTGCCATGCGTTTTATATCGGATAGTTTGATGGTCTTTGTTTTTTTTAAGCGATTTTGATGGTCTTTGTTATTCAGTTTTGTAGTTCAAGACTGAAAAACAGACTTTTGTTATAGTTAGAGAGTGTAAAATGAACTTCTCATGGTTGATGATTTTTTATATTTAAATATAAGTAAGTAAACGTAAAAGGCAGCAGGCCGTTACCAAAAGAAACGACTTGATGGTCTGAAGGCTGAATTGATCATCTTCCGAATGGAGCTTGAGGAGCACATCCAAGAAATCCAATTTGTCTTCACCCCGTGGGCTCTGCTGGCTCTGACGGCGGCGGCTAATGACCCGGTCGAAGAAATCGTAGAGCTTCCTCATGTACTCGGCGTTGTTCCGGCGGCGGCCCTGAAGGTCAAGCGCGGCGAGCACGGGGAAAAGGTCCGACAGGTTGGGCTTGGTGATCTCCTCGATGGTGCTGTTGATGAGCATCTCCAGCTCCTGCGCGTCGCCGGAGCTGTCGAGACTGATATCCGCCACGTCCTCCGAGAAGAGCACGTTGGACATGACGTTGAGCATCCCCGCGAGCACGACGGCGCCGACGTCCACGGCGGCGCCGGCGCCGCCGAGGGCGAGGCAGCCGACGAGCTCCCTCACCTTGGCCTCGCGCAGGGCCCCCGTGGCGTCGAGGCCGCGTGCCGAGAAGAGGTGGTTGCTGCAGACGGCGCGGAGGCGCCGGAACCGCGGGCTGCTGGCCGGCTGCCACAGCATGGAGTGCTCGTGGTTGCCGAGCACGCGCGCCGCGTCGTTGGGGGAGCGCCCGGCAAGGAGGTGGTCGTGCTTGTGCAGGACGTCGCGGGCGCCGGCGGCGGAGGAGACGACCATGGCGTCGCCGGCGCCCAGCTTGAGAGACATGACGGGGCCGTGCTCCCCGGCGAGCCTGGCCAGGGCGTGGTGGAGCTGGGCGCCACGGAGGTCGAAGATGTTGCCCAGGATAGGGAGTCCTGCGGGGCCGGGAGGCCGCCGTGAAGCAGCATCCATTAAAATATTTTAGTATTAGCTATTAATTAGCTATAGGCTCTGTTTGAGTGTTTGTTTGCTTTGGCTTATCTGATCGCTTCTCAAGCTTCTCTAGCTAGCTTCTTCTTGTCATGCAGCTGGCCTTAAATAATACAAGTTGATTGAATTCAAATCAATTGGACAGGTCAGTTTATGTGAAGCTAGTCGTGGTGCATGAGCTTACAGAAGTCATTTGTACAAATCTACGGCGACATGGACATGTGGGACGATGGCGAGGAACGAACAATCTTCTAGCCAGCAGGTCTAACTTTTTTCCAAGCATCATCGTAATTTCATCCAAATTCCAAACAGATGGCTGGTTCCAGTCATTGGCAGTGTGCGCCTCTTTTCTTTACACAAGTTCCGAGGAACACGCAATTTGTCAAATACTAATTAAAGAGCCAAAAAGAAGCATGTGACGCCCTAATTCCACACCTATAGAAGTCATGAAAACGAGTAACACCTTCAGTATTATTGGTCGTTTTGAACAAGATTTTAGTCAAATATTGGGAAGATAAATCATGAATAACTTTTAAGTCTTTGATTTTAGAAATGTGAAAACCATATGAATATATTTGTCTTGAAAAATATTTTTATAGAATTATCCATATATTATTTTTTAATAAGGTTCGTCTTTAAAATAAGGAGTCAAAGTTACGTTTTGAAGACCATATCGTTGTCCTAAACGTCATCTAATATCAATACGGAGGGAGTACCATACCAACACTATGACGCTTTTTCCTTATTATT